>CM049802.1:26046476-26143614 GCA_027422405.1 Ptychobarbus kaznakovi | reverse complement strand
GTAAGTGCAGAAGCATCTCCATCGTGAAAGGCCAAGTCACAGACCAAAAAGATTTCATGTCGGTGGAACACCTGTCCCAAATGTTCTCAGAAATGCCAGTAAAGAGCTTGGGGAGATGGTATGATGCAAAACTCAAAGACACCGAGCAGTTTGAACATCTAAAAAATGACACCAGCATGTACATAGAGCGCATCAACAAGACATTGCTGCCAGGAAAACTCAAGTTGTGGTGCTTTCAGTTTGGCATACTCCCAAAACTCTTGTGGCCGTTAACTGTGTATGAGATCCCCATTACCAAGGTCGAAAAGTTGGAACGGCTGATAAGCATACAGCTGAAGCAGTGGCTTGGAATTCCACGTTGTTTAAGTTCTGTCGGACTTTATGGACATGGCAAGTTGGAATTACCAATCACAGGGCTCGTGGAAGAGTTCAAATGCACCAAAGTAAGGCTCGTCATGACCCTAACTGAATCCGAGGATGCAGTCATTCGAACAGCGGCCCCCGGGTGGTAGCGGGGAAGGAAGTGGACTCCATCAGAAGCTGTTTCAGAGTGCAAAGTCTGCGCTTCACTTCAGAGATGTGGTTGGACAAGTACGCATGGGAGGGCAGGGTTCGGACTCATCCAAAAAACTCCTCTGTGGCACAAAGCAACATCAGAGCAGAAAGAGACAGCTAGTCGTAGAAGAAGTCAGGAGACAGGAGGAGGGAGAGCGACATGCAAAGCCGTCTCAATGGCCAAGCAGGGGAGATGGACCAAATGGGAAGGTTTGGAGAAGAAAAAGCTCAGCTGGCGTGACATCTGGCAGATGGAGGGAGCGCGGCTGAGTTTTGTCATCAGAGCCACATACGATCTGCTACCCTCCCGCAAAATTCTGAAACAGTGGTATGGAGAAGATCCCGCCTGTTCCCTGTTGTCAAGTACCTGCATCTCTAAGGCACATTCTTTCAGGGTGTACTACAAGTCTCACCCAAGGGCGCTTATACTTGGCGGCATAACCAAGTACTTAGGAGCTGGATTAATACTGGAACAGAAGCGAACCACCATAAACAACCTCCCACAATGTTAGCAGGAACGGTCAACTTCACAAATTTTGTACCAGCTGGCCATCATCAAGATCAACGTACAACATCTAAGGATGCAAGCATCCTGCAGTCAGCGCGGGATTGGAAATTGGAAGTGGACCTTGATAAGAAGCTTGTGTTTCCCCAGAAATAGTGGCTACACACTCCGGCCAGACATGGTCCTGTGGTCTCCAACAACAAAGCTGGCATATGTTGTGGAATTAACAGTACCATGGGAAGATGGGGTTGAAGAGGGCTTATGAGAGGAAAAAGAACAAATTTTCCGACCGGCAGCTGAAGCATCCCAGAACGGCTGGAAGACCAGCATCTTCCAGTAGAGGTGGGATGCAGGGGATTTGTTGCAACATCTTCACCAGTTTGCTGAGAATAAAATAGGGGTGAAAGGTCGCTCTCTCCAACAGGCCATCAAGTCCATATCAAGTGCTGCTGAAAAAAAGCAGTTAATTGGCTCGGATCAAGCGTAAGGGACTCCATCTGGGCAGCAAGGTAGAGACAGATGGTATGCGGTCAGGCGTAGGCCTGACTCAGGGAGAAGGACGCCCCTGCCATTGCAGAGCCCATCAGGGTTATAGAGGGTATGGCGTGGAGGGGGGTGTACCTGGGACGCTGGGTACACCGTTTGCCTTTGGAGACGTTGTGGGCTTCAATCAACGAAACGTCGATGAAGCAGGGTGCCCACCTGATGACCCCAATGACATACCTTACCCTCCTGTTTAACCACTCCACACCGACTGCTACTGTCAAGAGTTTTCCTACTAAGGGGATTGAAACATTCTAGTCCTATTAGCTTACTACTTCATAATTACAGAGTGTTTTTCTAATTTATTTAAATACATGACTTTAATAGAAATGTAAATGTAGTTGGTCACACTGTTTGTTAAAGTGCTGATAGTTCTGATGTTAAAACGGTGCCTGTTTCTGAATAAACTATGTATGCAGCTTAATTTACATCAATTATAATTTATCATAAGAAATTATAAGTTGTATTTTTTTTCTAGCAATATAATATAATGAACGTAGGTCACAGTATTTAAGGTTGATTACATGTTATGTAAATGACACAGTGAGGGAAAGAAATGCAGAGTGTGAGATTATTTCATCATCTACTGTACACTGATTTGTCCCCCATCAGCCCTGAAGATCAATGTTTCAGAGGCCACACGGGCCGTCCTGCAGGAATTCAACTGCTTCCAGCTGGAGCTCAGGGGAGATGTGGAGATGAAGGGAAAGGGACGGATGAGGACGTACTGGCTGCTAGGAGAGGTCAGCTCCGATAATGCCTAAAAACTGACAGACAGAGAGAACAAAACAAACACATCTAAACAAGGACTGGGACAGTGTGGGACACCGGCATGAAAGAAGATTTCTTCAGAAAAACACCTGACTTAGAAAGTTCTGTTTCAAAACTGGGGTTTATTCATCTTTCATTTCCCAAAAACTTCACGCTATTGCTTCATGGGAATCTAGTTGTGACTTTTTTTGTCAAGTAAACTTAAAAGGCAAAAAGTATACTTGAGCAGAATCGTTTGGACAAATGAAAGATGACATAACACACCATCAGTGTGACCAGATCGAGTGTTTACGGGTCTCGTAGGAGTTTTGAGTTTTGTTTTGTCGTGATAGGTCTTTGTCCAGATTTTTTTAAAGCAGTCTTTTGGGTCTGTTTGTTGTCGTTCATGTTATTGGTCACACAGAGACACAGTGCTGTAGTCACTCGATTCCTCCTCTGGGATGCTGGTCAGTTCAGATCTCTTATATCTGCCATAACTGATGCTGTTAACAGAGGGTTTTGAACCATAGGTAAAAGTTACGCACAGAAGAGAAATAATAATAATGGCAAGTATGGTTAAGAAAGCATAGAAATGTGCAATGATGGATTTTGTTCTCAGATCTCAAGAGGTTTCCCTGCAGAAATCCACATGTGCTGATGTTGCAATAGTGTTTCAGAGAAACCAGCACAGAGATGTTCTTGTCTTCATTTAATAACAGATCATTGTGAGATATTTCCAGATGGAACGTGATGTTATCCACTGGGATTTAATTTGTGAATTCTGAGATTCCGCTCGGATCCATTCATGTGCTTGGATTTCAAAATATATATGAAAATTGAATACTGTTATTCAGCAAGGATGCCTAAAAGGAACACTCCACTTTTTTGAAAATAGGCTAATTTTACAAGAGTTAAACAGTTGAGTTTTACCGTTTTCGAATCCATTCAGCCGATCTCCGGGTCTGGCGGTAGCACTTTTAGCTTAGCTTAGCATAGATCATTGAATCTTATTAGATTGCCTGAAAGTTTTCCCTAGCTAGGTAACTAGTTATGATATAGCCGGGGACTACTTTCAGGCGCTGCATAATATAATTACGCCTGCTGCACTCATGGTACGGCAGTAAAGTTCCTTGATTATTACGCCGGAATGAGATAACCTAGCCATATCGGCCTATAAAATCATAACTTTTCATTTTCCGTCAGTCTTTGTACAGGATGTAACAACAGAAGAGTCAAGCTTTATTTGTAAGTCGCTTTGGATAAAAGCATCTGCTAAATGATTAAATAAATAAATAGGAAAATTATAGAAACTCTTTGGTCATTTTTGAGCAATATGATAGTGGTCTAATCAGATTCAATGATCTATGCTAAGCTAAAAATGCTACCGCCAGACCCGGAGATGGACTGAATGGATTCGAAACGGTAAAACTCAACTGTTTAACTCTTGGGGAGTCTTGAGACAGATTTTCAAAAAAAGTGTAGTGTTCCTTTAAATTGATTAAAAGTGACAGTAAACACATTTTTTATGTGTTAAGAACCTTGAAAAAAAGTCTCAATTTCCAAAAAAATATTAAGCAGCATAATAGTTTTCAACATTAATCGTAATAATAAATGTTTCTTGAGCAACAAATCAGCATATTAAAATCATGTGACACGGGAATGAATTTCATTTTAAAATATATTCAAATAGAAAATAGTTATTTTAAATTGTAATAATATTTCACAATATTACGGTTATACTGTATTTTTTATCAAGCAAATGCAGCCTTGGTGAGCATTAAGAGACTTCTGAAAACATCTTACGAACCCCAAACCTTTGACCTGTGTCAAAAAATACCTCTATATCTTCACTTCTATACTCTTTTGCAAAATATTGAAGAACAAAATAAGTACGTGATACACAGCTATAGTAAAATACCACTGATAATGATGCAAACAGCGAAATGTGTACTTCCATCCTGTAGAAGCTGCTGCCATTTTTATTTGAATTTTTTCCCTAAAATTCCACATTTCCAACAATTATGCATTCAAACACGAACAGTAGCTGGAACCTTATAATTATAGTAATTCAACTATGTAAACAAACTTGTGTTTTTTCAGAATGTGAACAAGAGCAGGGACAGTTATGTTTTCAATAAGCATAATACCTTTGTTAGGTTTGGATGTTGCAAAGTTGAACCACCGTCATAACACCTTTTAATATGTATCAGCTCTCTATGTTTTGAAGATCATAACTTCATCTTCATTAATGTGTACTCTACTCAGTATTTTCGGATTACATGAAACTTTCTAACCAATTGCACACGACGAAATCTCAGCTATATGCCCAATACCATCCCGCATGACGTTTAAGATCACGTTAAATCACATATTCTTCCCCCATTCTGAAAACTCTCACAGATCTCTTCTGCTGTTTTGTAAAGTGTCAGTTCTGCACCTCCCTGTCTAAGCTGAGATAATGAGTATGTGGACAGAAACTTTCCCTGCTGAGCCGTCGAATCTCACCGGTCTGGGATGGCTGATGCATTTTAGTACAATTGGAAATCTTCGATTCACTTCCTGACACTGTATTGATGACTGCTGACAGTACATCCTGAGAGGAAACAGTCCAAAGATTATCTGGTGGCATTAAAAGCTTTGTTTATCACGCTGCTCTATTTTTGAAATAAACATGAATGTCTGGCCAAGATGTAAATGAATGTGGTGTTTTTCCACATCACTTATCTTCTGCTGGGACAACTGTCAGTCAAACTGTAGCACGTGACCGCAGACGTCTTGTGTCATGAGATCCTGGTTGATAATGTCAGATGTACAGTCTTTAAACAGCAGCTCTGTTGGGAGGGCATGAGTTATGATTGTATTGATGTATCTGTCCTCTATGTGTGGTTTGAATAGCTGGGTCTGTGGGGGATGTTGGTATACATTATTGCAAAGTCTTTAAGTGAAGTTTAATTTGATTATTGTGTTTTTTTATGTTTGAGGGGAGGGGGTTATGTAAAATAAACACATTATAAACACTGAGCCATCTTCACTAATTCTTGTGCTTTTCATGGTGTACAGTTATGTGGTATTTGTCTCACAAAGTCAGCCTTTTAAAGAATGATGCATCTAAGAGGTAAGCACTGCTTTATTAGCACTGTTCAATTATATTTTGGCAGGTCGAGACCATTGGGGTAAATTGCCATGGGTAATGTATGTTAAGCAATACAACTGTTTAAATATATTTACTTATTAACAATCAACGGATGTATATTGAAAATATGCAGAATAATATATTATGTCAATATGTTACAATATTTTAAATAAGAAATAGCTGCTTTTTTATATATTGAAAAATATGAGACAATATATTTACTTGTATATCGTAATGTATGCAATTTTATATTGAATCATATTGAATATATATATTTTACTATACATATAAAATATTGTGATTATGTATATACAGTGGGGGGGGGTTATTTGATCCCCTGCTGATTTTGTAAGTTTGCCCACAGACAAAGAAATGATCATCTAGCATTTTAATGGTAGGTTCATTTGCACAGTGAGAGACAGAATAACAACAAAAGAATCCAGAAAAATGCATTTCAAAAAAATTATAAATTGATTTGCATTTTATTGAGTCAAATAAGAATTTGATCCCCTATCAATCAGCAAGATTTCTGGCTCCCAGGTATACAGGCAAGGAGCTGAGATTAGGAGCACTCTCATAAAGGGAGTCTAATCTCATCTTGTTACCTGTATAAAGACACCTGTCCACAGAAGCAATCAATCAATCAGACTCCAAACTCTCCACCACAGCCAAGACCAAAGAGCTGTCAAAGGATGTCAGGGACAAGATTGTACACCTACACAAGACTGGAATGGGCTGCAAGACCATCGCCAAGCAGTTTGGTGAGAAGGTGACAGCAGTTGGTGTGATTATTCGCAGATGGAAGAAACACAAAATAACTGTCTATCTCTCTCGGACTGGGTCTCAGTGCAAGATCTCACCTCGTGGAGTTTCAATGATCATGAAAACCGTGAGGGATCAGCCCAGAACTACATGGGAGTATCTTGCCAATGATCTCAAGGCAGCTGGGACCATAGTCACCAAGAAAACTTTTGGTAACACACTACGCCGTGAAGGACTGAAAGAAAGTACATGTACAGGCCCGTCTGAAGTTTGCCAATGATTCAGAGGAGAACTGAGTGAAAGTGTTGTGGTCAGATGAGACCAAAATCGATCTCTTTGTCCATTAACTCAACTCGCCGTGTTTGGAGGAGGAGGAATGCTGCCTATGATCCCAAGAACACCATCCCCACCCTCAAACATAGAGGTGGAAACATTATGCTTTGGGGGTGTTTTTCTGCTAAGGGAACAGGACAACTGCATCGCATCAAAGGGACGATGGACGGGGCCATGTACCGTCAGGGTCAGGGCATTGAAGCCAGCCAGGGTATTGAAAATGGGTCGTGGATGGGTCTTCCAGCTGACAATGACCCAAAACACACGGCCAAGGCAACAAAGGAGTGGCTCAAGAAGAAGCACATGAAGGTCCTGGAGTGGCCTAGCCAGTCTCCAGACCTTAATCCCGTAGAAAACCTGTGGAGGGAGCTAAAGGTTCGAGTAGACAAACATCAGCCTCGACTTGGAGAGGATCTGCAAAGAAGAGTGGGACAAAACCCCTCCTGAGCAAACCTGGTGGCCAACTACAAGAAACGTCTGACCTCTGTGATTGCCAACAAGGGTTTTGTCACCAAGTACTATGTCATGTTTTGCCAAGGGGTCAAATACTTATTTGACGCATTAAAATGCAAATCAATTTATAAGTTTTTTTAAATGCGTTTTTCTGGATTTTTTTGTTGTTATTCTGTCTCTCGCTGTTAAAATAAACCTACCATTAAAATTATAGACTGATCCTTTCTTTTTCAGTGGGAAACGGTACAAAATCAACAGAGGATCAAATAACTTCTTTCCCCACTGCATATTAACATATTGAAAATTAGTAAACTGAGAAGACCATATGCTTTAAACTGTGTGTGTGTGTGTGTGTGTGTGTGTGTGTGTGTGTGTGTGTGTGTGTGTGTGTGTGTGTGTGTGTGTGTGTGTGTGTGTGTGTGTGTGTGTGTGTGTGTGTGTGTGTGTGTGTGTGTGTGTGTGTGTGTGTGTGTGTGTGTGTGTGTGTGTGTGTGTGTGTGTGTGTGTGTGTGTGTGTGTGTGTGTGTGTGTGTGTGTGTGTGTGTGTGTATTTTATGCTACATTTTAGAGCCTATAATATAATGGCTTTTTAGCAATATACATAAAATAATTATGAAACAGAAATAACAGCACATAATATATATATTTATGAAAAATAGAAGTGCTAGAAATTAGCTTTTTAGTAGGCAGTGTTATATGGAATTTGTCGCATTTTAATATAATAATCATAATTTTCGATTACAATTGTAAAACAAAACTTAATTATAATGAATGTATTATTCTTAATTATATTAAAATAATACTTATAAAATAACGATTATTGTTGTTGTTTTTGTTATTACGTTAATTCTAATAGTAAGATATATATTTTTTAAAATTATCGAATAATCTTGTTCTTGTCAAGAGGAGAGTCCCTATACGACAAAAAATATCTGCTGTTACCACATTTAAAGGTCAGTACGCATTTATCCAGGTTTCATTAGCTTCACTGTCTGCCTGAGTTTATACCCACATGTTTACGCAGAAGCAGCGTTCCGTTCTTGTCAAGTTGCACAGGCTTCTTTTTGTCCAACGGGTCTCGCTGGCAATGCCATCACCGTGATTGGTCAACTGCCATGTCAATCAAAATACCCAGCACGTGATTGGTATAAATGAGTCGCTTCGCTCCGCCTTCTCTCCGCGTTCGGAATACTTCCGCTAAGCCACCATACCCTGCGGAAGTTGAATTGTTACAGTCGGACACTGTGGAAACACTGGAGTGGTCGCGTGAAGGTGGCGAATTAAGAGTCGGAAACACACTGTAGGCGCCTAGGACTGGGTGGAGAGAGGGTTAACTAGTTCATAAGCCCCACAGACCCACGGAAACAGTGAGGGAAGGGTTTCAAACAGCGCCCTAAATCCCCGTCAGGTCCCGTGTGTGTGGGCGCAGCGAGGCGGGAGGAGATGGAGCCCTCGCCGGCTAAGGGTAAAGCGCAGGGTCGCCTTCTGGTGTCCACCAGCCTGGACTCCAAAGATGAGCTGGAGGAGGTAGGGATCGATTCATTCCCATCGGCCGTCAACATACATGTCCGTGCGTCCGTCACAACACACATTTGCGAAGAAAAAAACATGGGGAAAACTAAGAACAATAACAAAAGGACGAGCAGAATGGAGAAGTTGACACTATCAGACTTGTAGGACAGGGTTGATACTTGCAGAGATGGCTTTTGTAGTCTTTTGTCGTATTATTTGTTGATGCAAATATAAAGGAAGGAGTTGAGGCAGCAGTGTAAACATGATGTGTGCTGAACGTTCAATGATGTTATCATGTCCTAAATGACAGCTGATGGTGTCAGTAACCCTCCATCTGCTGGGGAAGGTATTAAAAATGTATGCAGTCATGCCTTTAATTGAGATTAGACTATTTATGCATGAACTGTCTGAACATTGGAATCTGCAGTGTTATGTTTGGGGTTTTTGGTATGGCATTCATGCATGCATCCATCCATATTGCTCTGTACTCACGTGTGTGTGTGTGTGTGTGTGTGTGTGTGTGTGTGTGTGTGTGTGTGTGTGTGTGTGTGTGTGTGTGTGTGTGTGTGTGTGTGTGTGTGTGTGTGTGTGTGTGTGTGTGTGTGTGTGTGTGTGTGTGTGTGTGTGTGTGTGTGTGTGTGTGTGTGTGTGTGTGTTTCAGCGCCTGGAGAGGTGTGTGAGCATCACCACATCTATAACCAATGGACTGTCAGAGCGGGAAGCCAACGATGCTCTCACTGCTTATGTGAGTGTTTATCAGTTACATCCACTTATGATAACACATAAGGATCCACACATAAAACCTGGACATAGAACGGAATGTTAAAACACAGAATGGAATTTTAAAGTTATGCTTTTTCAGGCCTGGAAAAGTAATTTGAATGAGTATAATTCTAAAAAGACTTTAATGTAGGATGTACTTTTTTCCTCTAGATTTGCTCTGTTTGAAAATGTTTAATCACCTTTGTATTGTTCTTTTTGAGTGCTTAGCCAACACCATGTCCACATAACTTTAAGATATCTGTTGACTCTTATTGTTGACATTTGTATGCTAAATATGATCATTTAAATCTATTGCTTGATATAGACATTGCTGTTAATTTTTTATTTATTTTAATATCAGATTTCTTTTCTGCCAGTTATCAATCATCTGTAAATCAATAAAAATGAACTGGTCAAAAAGTCTGGATCCCTGTTATCCTACACATGCAATTCATGTGAAACAGAACTTGGGCTCTTCTTTGCTATTTGCCTTTTATACTTTAAGAAATGCCAATTTAAGCAGTAATATGCGTCACTGTATTGGGAATAATGACAGTCAAAATTATTTTATAAAACAGTTACTACATAAAAAGAAGTGTCTTTATACTCACCAGGGCTGTATTTGTTTGATTTAAAAAATCAGTAATATTTTAAAATATTATTATTACAATTTAATATTTTCTATTTAAATTCATTTAAAATGTAATTTATTCCTGTGATCAAAGCTGAATTTTTAACATCATTACTTCAGTCTTCAGTGTCACACGATCCTTTGGAAATCATTCAGTGCTTATTTACTGCTCAATAAGCATTTTTTTATCAGACAGAAGAACAGCATGACATTTTTCCAAGGCCTTCTGGCTTCTGGTTAATGCATGTTGAATTGTGGTGCTCATGTGAGGTACATGGGATTGAATCTGGATTGCAACTTGTAATTTCCTGATCTAACTCCCCTATCTCCTCTTCAACATTTCATTCATGACTGGCTTGACATTTGAGATCAATAAAAGATCTAAAATAAAATTCAAAAACAAGATGTGTGTGTTCAGGTGTGTAAGGGTCCACAGCAGCATGAGGAGGTTTGTCTGGGTCTCTTCATGCTTCTTCTCACAGAGCCCCCACAAGCACAGAGGGTATGTTGATGCTTCGTACATACGAGATATTATACACATACATGCATGCATACCACAGAAAGCTCTTCTACTCGCACTGTTCTCCCAGAATCCCACCATTAACATGGTATTGTGTCCTGCAGTGCTACAGAGACCTGACGTTGGTGAATCGGGACGGTATGAATGTGGTGCTCATCAAAATCAACCAGATCCTTATGGAGAAGTTCCTCAAGCTTCAGGACGTGTGCCGTACACAGGTGGGCTCCAGTCTGATGTCATTTAACAACACTGTATTTAACAGTAACACACTGGGTGACGTCTCGTCTTATGTGTGTGTGGGCAGCTGGTGTGGCTGGTTAAAGAGCTGGTGAAGAGCGGAGTCATTGGAGCAGATGGGGTTCTCATGACGCTCATGAAACAGATCGCTGGTGCGTTCACACACAGATGCAAATCATGCTACGTTTACAGTGTATCCCTACATCATGTGTCTAACTTGCGTCAATCTGCAGGGGGAGACATCTCCAGCAAAAACATGTGGTTGGCAGAGAACGTGTTGGAGATCTTAGTGGAGCAGAGGTGAGAAGTTTTGATTTGAACAGCATGCAGTGTGATTGTTTCACTGGGCGATGGCTACGTCCATGCAAATAGACCAGCGTGAGTTTATTGGCAGCTTCGTGAATGTGTTTGTGTGACGGACAGAGAGTGGTTGCTGAAAAGCGGGATGTTGGTGGCCATGTCTGTGTACACGTACCTGAGGCTCATAGTGGACCATGGGACGTCAAATCTGCTGCCCCTCAGACAGAGAGAGGTGGACTTCTGCATCGGTCTGCTCAGAGAGAGGGTGAGTACTGGAAAGACTTCAGGTCTGGACACAGTGTTTTTTTTTTTTTTTTTTTTTTGCATGTTTTTAGTTATATGAAGTACAAGGCTACAAGTATTTTTGGGGAATTTTTGCTTGTGTCTTGTGTTAATCATTCAGCGTTTCCGCCACATTCATTCAGCCGTGGCGGGCCGCCACACCAAATATCATCCCTGCCACGGCTGCAGCTTCTCAGTAACATCATAGTGACGCCGCTCGCTCAGTCGGGTAATTAGCAGAGAACGCAGAGCAGGACTTGAATTTCGGCGCGGGTTTGCGGCTATTAATAATAACTCTACTCATTCCTGCAGGTTCCGTGCTTATAACGCGATGACAGATGACGCAATGTATCATTTGCACGTGTTTTTGAGTCTAACTCACTCGCGCGCTCTCTTGTAGACCATTTTCTGTGAGCCCACAGATCGCAATAAACTGAGAGTGACTGCTTTTTGAAGATTAGTAAGGGAGTTTGCAAATGTGATATTGATTTAAATAGTTACAAATGAAGTAACAGCTGAGCCGCTGCGCATCTCTGGAAGTAAACACAGCGGTGTTTCATTCATGAATGAACTGCGTGTTTAAACGAATCTAGTGAGTCAGTGATTCATAAAGACAGTCACTTGCTTCATTCCTGAATGAATCAGCCGTTCGAACGAATCAATTTAATAAATTATTCAGTGGCATACGGCCACCTGCTGGCGGTGTCAGTTTCATTTTAGCGTATCAGTTCAGTTATCTCAATAATTTAATATTTCTATATTCAACATTTTATATTTAAAACATTAATCTCAACATAAATGTATGAATTTAACTGCACTCATGCCACCTCTGAGCTTCATTAAACGTTCCTACAAGCAGCTTTTATGTTCTTCTGTGCAAACTCTGTAGTACAAATTATATTTTTATTAATACTAATTTCATATGATTGCTAACTTATTTGTCTTATTCTACTTATTATATTGTGTAAATTAGAAATTTTAAAAAGCTTATAAATTAAAAAAAATTAGTTTGACATTGATGACATACTTTTAATAAAATTGGAAAAATGCCAAATGTAAAAAGAAAATGCCCCGTAAATCACTTTAAGGAGTCAAATATCACCTCATATTAGGAAGGCAATTTTTTTTATCAGAATTTGATTATTGATCAGAAGGTGCTCCTAATTAATTTTTTTTATTAAGAGGACAAGCGCTCCTAAAAGAAAAGTAAGCATAGAGCCCTGTGTAACAGTATTTTAGATCAGTGCATGAGGTCTTAAAGAGACAGCAGCCTAAATAAACCTGCTGCTGTCTGTCATTATTTATACAGTGAAGACAATCCAGTGTTATTTTACAGTTCAATAGATTATTACAAATGTAATTTTTATCTTGTTTTTGTTAGTGCTATTGATTGTCATTAATTTATTTGCTCATATTTTATACCGGAGATCGGTATTGGCCGATAATCTAATTTTAAGACTCGATCGGCACTAATACATTTGGCCGATGACATCACGTGTATAATGCGTGCGGACAGTTTTTTTATTTTTATGTAATTAATATTGCATCATTTTATAATTTATTTAATCCACACGTAAATAATCAGAATGCATTTTTTTATTACCCCACCCGTGGATATAACGTGAACGAACTACTCCGTTAAGTTTTTTCAGTAGACTAGTTAAAATGTTTCTATTTATTTTATCTTCTGTCTAACATTAGATAATCAAAACATTCTCATATTGACCAGAAAAGAAAGATAACAGTTTCAGAGTTGAAATTCCAACCTAGTCATCTAACAACAACATCTCACTATTGTCGTACTGTATTAGCCATAAAAACCTGATGTACTATTTATGATACAAAACGCATGCAGATTTTGTATATTTTTTTTAATCATCTTTTGTCTAAAAGTTCTTCATATATGTCTAAATACACTGTTTCATTATTTTTTTTTTTTTTTATTTTTTTGACTGCTTATATATTAAAAACTTGCCAAAATGTGCATCGCAGGGTGTGCCTCATGGAGTTGATTTATTTTATAGATTGTGTAGATGGGATGTGTTTATCCCACATGCTCTTAAACGCATGATGCAAAACCGTAAATCTGGATCACAACTTTTCTTAATTCAATTATCTTTATAAAAAGCAAAAAAGGCTAGGAATGTAAAGAAAGATAAATACTTTTTTTTTTTGTCAGAGCGACTCACCATAGACTAATTTCAAGGGCGCTCCCCCTGGAACCGGCAGAGGTGAAGTGTCTCGCTCAAGGGCACTAAAGCAGGATTGTGATGTCTGTATCTGGGTCAGCAGTTCCCAAGAAAGCACTTGGGATTTAACTTGTGACTTGGGCTTGAATCAGATGTGATTTTAAATAAGGTTGCCAGCAATTATTCAACAGATTTATAGACACCATGAAATTGAAATTGACTGTACAGTAAATTATGTAAATGTTTCTGGTCTTTTAGTGGACTGGGGCTTCAACTAACAATGGTTTTGCTCATCAAATAATGGTCATATAACATGTAGATATTTAAACAAATTAAATATTTAAATATATAATATACACTGCTGTTCAAAAGTTTAGGGTTAGTAAGATTTTTTTCAATGCCCAACGAGGCTATATTTATTTTTTCAAAAATACAATAACAGCAATTTTGTGAAATATTATTACAACTTAAATAACTGCTTTCTATTTGAATATATTTAAAAATCGAATGTATTCCTGTGATCAAAGCTGGATTTTCAGCATCATAACTCCAGTCGTCAGTGTCACATGATCTTCAGAAATCATTGTAATATGCTGACTTGCAGCTCTAGAAGCGTTTCTTATTATTATCAATGCTAAATTTAAATATGTTTGTGGAAATTATTATACATTTTTTACTAGATTCTTTGGTTAATAGAAGGTTCAAAAGAACATTATTAATTTGAAATATTTCCATCCACTTAAATTCTCATGCATAACTTTTTTTCTCAGTATTTTATTACTTATTATTACAGATTGTATTGCTGTTGTTAATATTTCATCTTTTGTAGCCATTCAGTGGCGTTTCATGTTTTTCAATTGCTATGTGTCTGTGTTTTAACAGTTCATGGAGTGTTTTATCATCGGGAGGGATCTGATCAGACTCTTACAGAATGTGGCTCGTATTCCTGAGTTGGAGTTGCTGTGGAGAGACCTGCTGCACAATCCTCAGACGCTTAGCCCACAGTTCACAGGTGTGTGGGAGGGAATTTCTACAATAATGCATCAGTTGTGGACATAAATAGTATGCACTGTAAAATGTGTGTGTGTTATTAAATTGGTCTGTCTTGTACCGTCCTACTGCAGGTATATTGCAGCTCCTCACCTCCAGAACCTCACGCAAGTTTCTGGCTTGTCGACTCACCCCTGACATGGAGACCAAGCTGCTGTTCATGACCTCACGGGTAAATACACGCAAACACTGACACCCGACACTGAAACCACAATACGTTTATGACTTAAAAAGCAAACACTCTTGCTCTTCCTGGCTGCAGGTTCGGTTTGGCCAGCAGAAGCGCTATCAGGACTGGTTTCAGCGGCAGTATCTGTCCACTGCTGAAAGCCAATCGTTGCGCTGTGACCTCATTCGCTACATATGCGGTGTGGTTCATCCATCCAATGAAGTGCTGAGTTCTGACATTCTGCCACGCTGGGCGATCATTGGATGGCTCCTGACTACCTGCACGGTAAGTAAATACTAAAAACTAGTGGTCGACCGATATATCGCCAAGGCAGATAAGTTTTCCTGTTTGGCCGATGCGTTCGAGGCGGGACTTTTATTTTGACGGTGCTGAGAAAGACCGCACTTGAGCACACAGCGCTCACATTCTCCCACTTTTTCGTTAACAGTTCAGTCTAATACGGATAGAAGTCTGTTTAATAATCAGATAGAAACTAAATATTTAAATTGAATACAAAGTGTTATAACGATTGCTTTAATATTATTAGTAATAGAAAGCCAAACATTATGATACTTTCTCGTTTGCCGTCAGAATTCAGCAAATACGCATTTATAACATTTAAACAAATCTTGGAATGACTAATGAACATTTAATTTCACAAACCTCCGTCAGGAGGAAACGCGCAATCAACACATTTTAAACTCGTGATTTCAAACTATGCTGCGCTTTATGCATTTGCCCACTGTCATATTCATGTCATTTTCACTGTGCGCTGTATGTAAAATGAGTGTTACCTTGGCTTTATTTGAAAAAATATGATTCCCTATGCACACAAACTTCCCAGAATACTGAGTGCCCTGTTGGTTACAGGGTTTACTTCCTTTTTAATTATATTTGTATTAAATATTTATTTATTTGTGAAAAATTATTTGTCTTCTAAAGTATAAGTATGTTTATTTTTATTCCATTTTCAAATGATTACACATTTCTTAAATATGTAAAAAAATTATATCGGCCACCCTGCTTTCCAAGATCTCGGCATCGTCTGTCAAAAAACCCACATCGGTCGACCACTACTTAAAACCTTCGACTTATAATATTTTTCTAGATGTCATTTTGGATTCCATATCAATCTGTCTCTCTGCAGTCTAATGTTGCTGCATCTAATGCCAAACTGGCCTTGTTCTACGACTGGCTGTTCTTCAACCCCGAGAAAGACAGCATCATGAACATCGGTAAGAGAGGCAGGAAGCCATTATTGTGCCATTTAGATTTGACTTTGTAAACAGACATGTACAAACCACATGCTTTGCCTTCACCTCGTCTCTGATGCTCTGCTTTTATTTTCCTTTATCTCTCTCTTTCTGTTTCTTTCTCTTGAACTCTTGTTTTTTCAGAGCCAGCCATTTTGGTGATGCATCACTCCATGAAACCACATCCTGCTATAACAGCCACACTACTGGACTTCATGTGTCGGGTGAGAAACTCTTTCTCAGTTCTTAGAGGCATGTATTCGCTGAGTTTCGGTTCATTTTTGTGAAGCGCTCCTGTTCAAGATCGAGACGGCAGAAAGTGCAGCATTGTTTTGTTGATATTGTGAGTGCACACAAATAAAACCCTTTACAGTTCCGAATGATGTATTCATCTTATGAGCAAAAATTAAAGTGAATTTTAACTTTTTTCCATTGAAAAAACTGTAATTGATTGTGCTGGTGGCTCCATGTCCTGCGCTTTAACTTCCACTCTCCGCACAAACTATTGGATGCAGCGCACATTTATCTAGGTTTAACGTTTAAACATTGTTATATGCTTGAACTGTTTTAGTATATCTATAGATGTTATTTTAGACAAGTCGTGATGATTTGAGAAGACTAAATTAATGAAATATAAGCTATAATCAGCTCACTGTCTGCCGCTGGCCGCTTGGTCGTTACTTTAAGAAAAAAAATTATTTAACAAACTAAAAATCCTCCAAACATTTTTCTAAATTAACTTAAAAAAACAAAATATGATAACTTTGCCATTACATACAAAACTGAACTATTGTAATAGCTGAACCATAAGCCGATTTGGGAGAAAAAATAAGACTTGGTCGGACTCGGGCCGGTAATTCTGATAAGCTGTTGGACACGGGCTGGGCTAGGGCCTGAGCGTCTTGGACCAGGGCTGGGCTAGGGCCTAAATTTGTGGCCCGTTCAGGGCTCTAATACATGTATTATGGTGCAAAGTTCATCTACAGGTAAATCTCAAAAATTAGAATATGGTGAAAAAGTAAACAAATTTTTTCTTGTGACTTATTTAAAAAAGTGAAACTTTCATATATTTTATATTAATTACATGTAAAGTAAAACACTTCAAAGGTGTTTGTCATTGACACCCTCCACAAAGAGGGTAAGTCACAGAGGGTCATTACTGAAAGGGGTGGCTGTTCAAGGAGTGCTGTATCAAAGTATATTAAATGCAAAGTTGACTGGAAGGAAGAAATGTGGTAGGAAAATGTGCACAAGCAACAGGGATGACTGCAAGCTTGAGAATACTGTCAAGCAAAGCCGATTCAAACACTTGGGAGAGCTTCACAAGGAGTGAACTGAAGCTGGAGTCAGTGCATCAAGAGTCACCACGCTCAGACATCTTCAGGAAATGATGCAGTAATTCATGCAAAAAGAGGCCCAACCAAGTATTGCATAGAACTGAACATACTTTTCAGAAGCCTGACATTTCTTTTTAAAATATCCTTTTTTTATTGATCTTATATAATATTCAAATTTTCTGAGACACTGAATTTTGGGTTTTCATTATCTGTAAGCAATAATCAGCAAAATGTCAAGATATAAAGGCTTGAAATATTTAACACTTTCTGAAATGAGTGACAAAAAATATTGACCTTTTTCGTGATATTCTAATTTTCTTAGATGTACCTGTATACACATTCTAAAGAAAATTATTTGTATTTTCGTACACTATTTTTCAAAGTATCATGCATTTCCACTTAAAATAACAGTAACACTTTACAGTAAGCTCTTATAAGTTAACATTAGTTACTGAGGTAACTAACACAAGAGCAATACTTTAGTTAAAATATTTTCTTAATCTTTGTTAACATTAACAAAAATACAACTGTTGTTAGTTCGTTAGGTCAGGTCCATTAAATATTAACATTATTAATACAACTTTAGATTTTAACAATGTATTGTGCATGTTGAAATTAACGAAGTCATTAACTAAGATTGATACATGCTTTAGAAGTAATTCTGTCAAATCTTTTTGACAAAGACATAGAAATATGTATATTCAGACAATAATAGAAATACGTATGTTCTTTAGTAGTAAAAGTGTTGTACTTTTTTTTATAATTTATTTTCAATAAAAATACAGCCGTTCATGTTAACTAATGTAGTTAACTAATGCAAAATAATGGAAGAAAATTATAAGAGGACTTTACAGAGGAAGTTCTGTGTGTTGTGAATTCCAGTCTTTCAAATCTTGGGTTAACCTGCTATTTTATTCCACTTCAGGTCATCCCAAACTTTTTCCCTTCTCTTGAGGGTCAAGTGCGGCAGGGCGTCTTCAACTCTCTAAACTTCATCATGGAGAAGAGAGTTCTGGCGTGAGTTTATCACACACTCTAAAGGGGGTCGCACACCGAACGAGAAGCACAGCGCCGTGCCGCGTCGCGCCATGTCTTTAAAATTCGAACACATTGTTTTCTATGTGTGTACGCACACCGGCGGCGTCATCCGGCGTCTGTCCGCAGCGCCCAGCAACAACTCAGGACGCTGTTCAAATTCCTGCCGCGCCACAGAGCGCCATCTGTATTGTTTTATATTAAATAACATCATATTTGTCTCAAACCGTTGTTAATACACTATACCAAGATACCACTGCTGCAAAATACTGTACACATTAGTTTTACAGCTTGAATAAAATGTAAACATATAAAAAATTTAAAGGATTACGTTTATTATACATTTAATTCTATATTTCTCTTGAGACATTTTTACATACGCAAAATATTACAGTATAGGCCTATGTAACAATTGTCTGTCGTGCTTACATTCACTGTCGTCGCTTGATACCTACTGAATTCACCAGGACACAACCGTTACAACACACTTCAGGTAATGTATTAGTATAGAATGTGCGCGTCTGGTGTGCGATTCCTCGAGTTGTTCTAGACGTGGCGCTGCTCGTTCGGTGTACGCCCCCTTAACACTCATTAGCATGTTCTCATACAGATACTTAATCAAGAATGCCACCAGTGTCTCTCTGCTGGTTTAGATATGTTTTCTATATAATGATCCCTACTCTCTCTCTCTCTCTTTCTTGATCTCTCAGTCACCTAGCACCTCTGTTTGACAACCCTAAACTGGACCGTGAGCTGCGCTCTATGCTGCGAGAACGCTTCCCAGAGTTCTGCAATTCCCCCTCACCGCCCACTGAAGGTCAAAGCTCCACACCACTGATTCATTGCCAGTCATGTCAAAAACGAAAGCTCCAAACCAATTTAGTCCACCAGAAATATACAAAGCAAGGCATTCTTTTTTCAGCGTACTATGATTCGGAATGCACTAAACTTGCGTACATTTTTATAAGCCTCTTTTGCTAGGAAGAGGGATTTGTGACGTCACTACTTTTTTTTTTTTCTTTGTGGTTGCATTTATAAAAGGTGATCAAATTAATTAAAAATAATAATTTAGCATTCATATACTGCTATGAGTCTTTACCAATGAGTCTCAATACCAATGAGTCTTTTGTTTTAAGATGCATACTCCGTTATAAAAATGATTTACTTTTGAAAGAGAAAGAATGAAAGCGATTCTGGTTCTTAAATTAAAATTAAGAAGGACTCCTTGTTGAGATCCATTTGTGTAGTTTGTAATAGAAATATTACATACTACACAGCAAGGATTATAACATTACAAGCTACAATCTCAAAAGTTAGTGGAATGAAATTCTGATTGAGTTATGGCATGTTTTAATGTTTATTTGTTTCTTTACTTTTTGTAGTAAAAATGGAGGAATCTGTTCCTTTGGAGATGGACAATCATGTGCTTGATAAGGAGGATGGTTGCTATGACACCACGGATGCTACCTTCAGTGATGATGAGGAAGAATTGAACAACAAGGGTAAGATGCTTGCAGTAATGGCAGATACACTTTAGCTCAGAAGTTCAGATCAACCGATTACGGCTCGGCTTTACTTCAGTTGGGATGGAGCTCGTGTTCTTTGCTTTAGTATTCAATCATGACAGAATCTTGATCAGTGGCTCTGGCTCAAAAAGATGCCCATGACCCACTTCTGTATTTTCAGTTCATGTCAGTGCCATCATGATATGAACCCTTGTTTATCCCAAGGTAAAAAACGAGAGTTCAGGTTCCATCAGCTTAAGGAAACCTACATTGACGAGCCTGCTGACATCACACCTTTCGTGGACCAATTGGACGAGGCACTTAAAGAAAGGGTTCTACAGCTGCAGAAAGGAAGGTGAGACCTGTGATTAATAACATGTATTACAGTTATAATAAATATCTCTATTGCATGAGTGTCAATTTGTGCAGTTCTTTCTTTCTCAGTGACACAGAAACACATTGTGAGGTCATGCAGGAAATTGTGGATCTTATTTTAGAGGTGAGCTTTGCTCAGGGTTATAATTTCGATCGGTGCTTTAAATACAGTTGATGATACACACATTTTTTTATTTGTCCTCTTTCAGGAGGATTTTGACTCCGAGCAGATGTCTACTCTAGCTTCCTGTCTGGCTGAACTGTTTAAGAGTCACTTCAGAGGAGATGTCTTGCCTGAGGAGATCACAGAAGAGTATGTTTCTCTCTCTTTCTCAACTTCCTGTCAGGTCTTTTTGCACATTATTTAGTGGTTAGCGTTAGATCTACATCTTTGGTTCCAGCCTGCATTGTGTCCTGATTCCCTTCCATACTTTCCTGTCACTATTGTTCATTTCTCTTTATGAAGAGGCTAATGGGTTGCTCTGTGTGTGCAGGTCATTGGAGGAGTCTGTGTGTAAGCCGGTGTGTCTGATCTTCAGGAACTTGTGTCAAATGCAGGAGGATAACAGCGGCTTCTCTGTCCTGCTGGACCTGCTTGCTGAGCTCTACCAGAAACAGCCGAAAATCGGTTATCATCTTCTCTACTACCTCAAAGCTAGGTAGGGTCAAACAGTCCAAATTAGATCATCCAAGTGATGAGCAACAAGATATATCGCCAGTCGGATGGTTTCTATTTTGTTAAGGCCATGACACACCAAGCTGATGGTCTGCCAGTGTCAGGCTGTAGTTGAGCACTAGACTGGATCCTGTTGATGGCTTTTTGGCCAATTGAGCATGTTGAATTGACAGCAAAGCGTGTCGTTATGGGAGCTCACTTCAGCTTAGTGAAGCAGTACATGAGAAGAAAAGCAGATGTGACAAAAACAAGTAAACAACACACCAAGAGGGAAAACATAGAAGGCTCTTGTCATTGTTTATCAGCAGTTTTATCTATTCTGGTTCCCCTATTTGAATGACAAATACAGACTTCTGCCACCTGCTGGAATGGAGAGTTAATTAACCCTTCGCCTGGAGTTTGATTGGCTGGTGATCTGACCAATCATAACGCTGAATCTGCCATTTTTGTTCGACAAACAAACCAGACAGGAGAGTAGATTAATGTCGGAGGGCTTAAACTTAAAAATGGTGTGTATTGACATCTTTCCATGGGTGAAACAAAATACAGTAGCTTCTGATGTTCATTCATATTTATTTCATGCTATGACTAGTAAAGAGGAAGAGATGATCGCTTCACGTGACGCTTGAACTGAGGCGCTGCATGTCACATTAAAGAGCCACAAAACTGTATTTATTGTTTGGATTTCTTAGGCAAAATCTGAAAGCTGAGACTTTGTTTCATACCTAAAGTAACCTGCTCTGTCCTGTCTGTTGGCGCGTTGTCTGTTTCCTCTATATTCTGTGATTTATTTTTCACTGCGTGAGAACATGATGTGTGGCTTGTCGGACATAGCAACAGTAACGAAGGGGGGTGGGTCTTTGCGAAGAGTCAATTTCCCCTCATGCAGGCACAAACAGAGTAGAGGTCTTCTCAGGTCATAAAATCTGTACCCGACCCAAATCATCCCAACCTGATGTGCATATCTCACCCGGTGCAATCTCACCCTGTGCAATTTGATAGTCACTAAACCATAAGTCCCTTTTTTTTCTTTTGATTAATCATGCAGCCCTACTCTGAGCACACAGTGTTTTCATAGTAGACTGTTTTGTGTGTCTTTGCAGCAAAGCGGCGGCGGGGAAGATGAGCCTGTATGAGTCCTTTGCTCAGGCCACGGCTCTGGGAGACCTGCACACCTGCTTGATGATGGATATGAAGGCCTGTCAGGAGGATGATGTGAGGCTGCTGAGCTACCTAACCCCCTCCATCTACTCCGAGGTAACACCTCATACTCCAACACCATGTGCCTGCAGCAGAGACTTTCACAGCCTTGTTTGACTTTTTCTGTGTCTGTGCTGTACAGTTCCCAGATGAGACCTTGCGTAGTGGAGAGCTCCTCAACATGATCGTGGCTGTCATTGATTCGGCACAGGTCAAATATACACATTTAAATGGAAAGTTGACCCAAAAATGTACTCTTTCGTGTCATTCCAAACCCAAAAGACTTTGTTTCGCCTTTGAAAGACAAGATATTTTAAATGAAACCTTTGAAAGAATTCTGTCCCTTCATAGAAAGTCTATTATAGCAAAACTTTAGATGCTTCAGAAAGTTCATAAAAACTATTATTTTGTTTGTAAAGATGATCAGATTTAATTTAGGCTAGCAAGTAAGGTGTGACACGAGGGTGAGTTGTGGAAAAAAATCCTATTTTTGGCTGAACTTCTTCCCTTTAACACTGATTACATTTAGATAATGTTTTCTTCAAATCGCTTTTAACCTCTTTCTCTTGTTTTAACCTCGCAGCTTCAGGAGCTGATGTGTCACGTGATGATGGGTAATCTGGTGATGTTCCGTAAAGACTCAGTCCTCAACATCCTCAGTAGGTTTACAGCAGTTTTCAAGCTCTCATGGTTCCCCATCTGACCCCACAAGTCTCTGTACAAATTGCATAGTTTCACTTAACAAACCAAACGCCAAGTTTGAAAATTAATTGGGGCTTAAGGCAAAAATGCCCCCCAAATTCAAGGTAAAGGTGGCAAAAATGCCCTTGGGTAACTAAATCTGTTACAGGTATCACAGTGTTATTTGCTCACGCTCTGTATATAATCTATTTCCAGTTTGAATAACTTTTTTTATGTTACTAAAAGATGAAGTCTTTAAATCAATAAACTAATTCATAAATGTTCTTAGCTTGTTTTGTTTGTGTAGTTATAATATGACAATGAACACATAACTATTTTAATGGAAAAGAGAGTTTTTCACCCTCATAAAATGTGGATGTCAAACAGACGTCTGTGCTAAAATAAAGCTTTAGAGTGAAATCTAGTTGTTTATCTGTGTGAACGTGGCAGACATTCATCCATTGCTTTGTAAAGCTAATGTTGTTCTGTGCATCGGTGTTTTAGTTCAGTCTCTGGACTGGGAAACGTTTGAGCAGTACAGCACATGGCAGCTTTTCCTGGCGCACAGTATCCCTCTGGAGATCATCATCTCCATTTTACAGCACGTCAAATTCAAGGGTGAGCATCTCTCTCCATGAACACACTTTAACCCTACACATACTCGGGCCACCCATAATCCTCTTCGCTCTCTACTCACAGAACATCCAGAAGCTCTGTCCTGCCTGCTGCTGCAGTTACGAAGAGAAAAGTAAGTCTTTTCACACAGATGGTTATTAATCTTGTCTGCTGTGGGTCATAATACATTTTTTTTGCTGTGTTGTGCTGAAGGCCGAGTGAGGAGATGGTGAAGATGGTGCTGAGCCGACCTTATCACCAAGAGGATCAGTTCACCACCAGCATCCTGCGGCACTGGGCGGCGAAACACGAAGACCTGCTGGGAGAGCACATCAAAGCCCTGCTCATCAAGAACAACAACATGCCCCGCAAACGACAGAGGTAATGACATATTCAGCCCTCAGAGCTGAAAATATTTAACAGCAGCTCTTATTTAAACCTCAGTAGCAAATAGCCAATGTTGCTTCGTTTTGATTTATTTCACAAATCTATTATTAAATGTCCTTCAAATAAATTATTAAACACACAAGGAATAATTGTGGAAAATACTATTTTAAGTCAATCTTTATTTGCCCTAAACATTTTGCATCTACTGAATTAAAATAATGATTCTTTAATTTGGAAATATCATATCACATTATTTTGTTTATACACTACCATTCTAAAGCTCAGTACTGTTCACAAATCAGTACTTTTTTGTGTTTTGTTTAAGAAAACAATTTCATTCAGCAATTTGAAATCTCCGAAATAAATGACATTGTAAAATTTGAAAACAGTTCAAAATTTCACAATATTACTGTTTCTGGTCAAATTAATTTAGCCGAAGAGTTAAAAACATTAACATTAAAAAAAAAAAATCGTACAACCTTAAACTTGTAAAAAGTTGTGCCATTTTTAAAAAGACACTTATTTGAGTTGTGTATTGTGTTTTTGTGAAGCTTGAGGAGCTCCAGCAGTAAACTGGCTCTGCTGACCCTAGAACAGATGCTGGAACATCTGGACAGTTTGAGACTCAATCTCAGCAACACCAAGAACAACTGTGAGTTCAACATCAGACTCTTACAGTGCATAAAATGCCACTAAATACTCAGCCTGGTTGTATGTTTAACTGTTTCTATTGATTTAAACAATGTTTTTCTTGTTGTATCAGTCTTTTCCCAGACGCCCATATTACAAGCCCTACAGCATGTTCAGGCCAGCTGTGATGAGGCCCACAAAATGAGGTGTGTCTTTTGCTTGATAAAGCACAATTAACATTGTTCATTTTATCGTAACCGTTTTCTTTTCTTCTGCCAGGTTCAGTGATATTTTCTCATTAGCTGAGGATTTTGAGGATTTCACCAAACAACATAAACCTCGACGCAAAGCCCCAGCCTCCTCGCCACGATCCCGCAGGGGTGCGGCTCCTCAACCCAGCAATGAAGAGGAGAGCGCGTCCAGCAGCGCTTCGGTAAATCCACGCTCGCAACATGACATCAACACGAAAGCCTTAGGCCAGCACCCATATTATTATCATGTATGATTCATTATGTTTAAATAGCCTTTGTTGACTATTCTCCAGGAGGAAGAGGATTCCAAACCCAAAGCTTCCAAGAGAAGACGGAAAGCGTCTGCAGTAGGATCTGACAGCGACTGAGAGGACAAACCCTCATCTCCACGCCAACCACACCCAGCATAACCACGCCCCCTCTGGAGACTACCTGCCAATCATCTGCTCCAGCCACTCCGGGGCATCCTGCCCAAACACTCTTCCTCCTGTAGGGGCACAACTGTTTCTCTGGACTCAAATGCAGTGGAGCCTGGGAGACGAGCCTCTGCCTTCTCTAGCCACTGGACTCCTCGGCTATTTCAAGCTTGTGAGTTTGGTTAAGTGTGAGGACGGGCGCAGTGGGGGCGGCTAAGCCTGGAGAACCTACATCCAGACTGGCACAGACGTACAAACAAGACAGACTGCTTTAAAGGAGAGGGTTACTTAGTTGTCCCCAATAGCCCACCCATAAAATTCATGGTAATGTACTTCAAAGAGCAATTACCACTGATGGTAGTGAACCCAGACTGTAACATGAAGTACATGGATCTTAAACTGATTGAAGGTTTTACTGGTTCATTTTGGAATAGTGGAAAGCAGAGAGGGGTGTTCAGGTTCAAGCCTTTTATCTTTTCATGTTGTACAGACCTTTCCCCCGTGTCCATCACAAATAAAGATTGACGCTCTGTCCTGTTTGGACGCTGTGGCTCTTCAGAGTGGAGCTGAGACTTTACAGAAGTCCTGGGAGTTTTTTATCTCATGTTTGAAATGAAAGCAGGACCTACAAACAGAGGACTCGACTTGATGGACTTTTTAAAGAATTCTTTCTACTGACTTATTTTCATAAAAACAGATTGTAACTATGTTAAAGGACTATGATATTAATAAAAAAAGGGTGGAATGAGTTTGGTTTTCTTACCAAAATGTCAAATTTGAAGTCTTGCATTCTTGCTGGGATGAGAACAAACCTATTGGCTGTCCTCAATAACATACGCCCATTAGGGCTGTGCGATATGACGATATATATCGGATGGACGAAATAAAGTCTATCGTTTCATATTATGTTCTATCGTTTATTTCATGGTGTCGCAAAATACATTGTTTCCGGTAATACCTTTTCATCATTTGAGTGACTGCGATCTTTACGCCGCCCACCACGGGGCGTACGCCACCCACCACGGGCGTGAAGGGAGACAGAATGACCAACCAGGACAAAAACAGGAGCTCGTTCCTAAACGAGGGACTACATCTGTAGCATGGTCACGCGTTTTTAAGCACTGCAGTTTTAAAACAACCGATTTTAAGCCGTTGAAACCCAAAACAACAGACCTATATGCCTTCTGCCGTCTCTTTCTGTCTTTTTCTTTTTTGCCGACTTTGAACAATTACATAAACACACTTATGCTTCAGAATTCCCGTCTTTGCAAGTATCCTCATAAACACAGCCATTTAGGTCTTACGAAAGAGAAAACACATATGTAACAGTTACTTAGCTATATTGGATCCGGACTTCGGTCTTAAAGGGGAAGCTGTCCAATATTTGTTTTGTCTGCCGTTCATGTTAATCATAGCACAGAACATCTCTCACTGCTCTCGACTAAATCACTTTTTCTTACTTTAATGAGAATAAATAAAAAAATAATAATATATTTATAATATGTATAGAATCTATACATAACACATTTGTTAATTATATCTATCATAGATAGATATAATTAACACAGTGAAGACTAATTAATTTACACAATATATGTAGCATTTTTTATTTATTGTAATTTTTTGTCCTATTGCTTGCAATTAGTTTCTTATTTAATAATAAATAATCATTGATTATTTATCTTCAGTGAGGTGGAGTTGTTTTTCTCTCTCTTTAGGCTTGTATTATTTTGATATTGACGTTGGTGACAAGGATTATGAAAATCATATGGTATCAAAGATTTTAATATAATAAAAACCTTTTTAAAAGAAAATCACTATATCGTGATTCGTGATATAACGACCAACACTCCTGTATTTACTATTTATTTAGTTTGCATACTGAATGTCTACTTTCCTTAGCATGCAGTTTTTCTCAATGCAATCCAACTAGTATGCAGGCTTACCAGGTCTGTTACAACACTAGCCCAATGGCCCTTTCCTAAATATCAAAACTCAAAACGCCATTTACACACCTAAAATACATTTTAGTCACTGTTATGCATTATACACCATTTCAACTTGAAATTCGATATATACAAAAAGAAACATCCCTTTTTCGAGATGTATTTTAAAGATAATATGGTAAAATCCAAACAAAAGCTTTACATGTCTTTATTGGAAATGGTTTAAACGTTATGCTTGTTTAATAAACCACAATAAATTATTGCACATGCACCTGTGGAACAGCTTTACAGGTGGCAGGCAGTAAAGGTCACGGTTACAATAACTTAGGACAGTAAAGAGACCTTTCTAGTGATTCTGAATAACACTGGGTTCCTTAACATGCCATAGGCCTGCTGCAGGGAGGCCAGAGCTATAAACTGCACTGTCTGTAGCGCAAGACAAGAGGTGTAAGAAAAGCTGATCGTCCTTGTAGTAACTGTGTCCCTCAACACATCCCAGAAACATGCAAGCACCTTGGTGGAAGAGTGGCATAACATCTCATAGTTAAATCTTTGGTGGTGTGTGCAAATATTACATGTTAAGAAATTAGCTGGAATTAAAAGCAGTTGAAAGTTAATGTACCTTTTCTTGCGAAGTCTTGCAGTAATCATACACTTACATTGAAGAGCTAAAAGGCTACTTACCAGTGCTCCTCTAACGGAAATTTACATCTAGCACAGTTTTATGATTGGTAGAATTTAAAATATTGCAGCGTATCAGTCAAATGCAAAATCCTTGAGGGAAAAAAATGAAACCACAATATTTTGAAATTAATCTAATTCTATGAAGAAAAAAAATGAGGTCAAAAGCACAGCTTTGTTTGGTTAGATCAAAACTATTCTTATTTCTGACAAATCCCCATAAGAATTTTATAGCACACAACGTTACTTTTGCAGAAAACCAGCCCTGAAACTTTCTTACATTTAATACTTGAGACCGGTTCATGCAAACCAGACTGCATGCAAGTGAATGTGGTTTTACTTCATCTCTGAAAAAACAAACTAGTAAATAATGTGAACAAACTGGAGTTAAAATACTTTTATTTTTAACACTTAAAATTTAGTTTTCTTGGTCAAAAAGCACAGTACAAAATTCAGCAGGCTACACTAATGCGGATATACTTTCTAGAACTTAAGTTTTAGTTTAGGGCTCTTTCTTTTGGGAGTAAGACTCCTCAAGACAGTCAATGGTTTCAGGAGCAGCTCCAGACCTTCTCTCTTGGATCTTCGAGGGGAGAAACAATCTTTCGGGTCATCTTGTAGCTTGCTAGCGGAGTCGTTTCTGTTGCTTGTGGAATTGGATGTTGACTTTGAAGATGGTGAAGCCACCGGCACTCTTCTTTCTGCACACCGTCCCTGTTTATGGAATAAGGACTCTCTGCGGCTGACGCCGGGACTGGCAGCCAAGGTCCGGAAGCCATAAGGTGTGGTGAGCTTTCCAACGTGTTCCAGAGACATGGCTGCACACGTCGAAGGGTCCGAGAGATCCTCCGTGGCAGATTTCTGCAGACGTTTCAGCTTCATCTTAGGGGTGAAACGAAGTTTAGCAGAAATGCTTGACGAGCCAGTGGGTGGCCGATGTCCAGGAGACGCTTCTTCTGGGCTCTCTGGAGATAACAGCTTATATGTGTCCTCATCTTTACCTTTCTGGCGACACAGCCGAGGAGACATGGATAACTTGGGAGGAATAGTAAACTTTGGGATTCTTCCAGGGGTTAGTGCTAGATTTTGCCGGGAGAACCCTTTGGGTGTCATGATGTTCTCTAAACTGGCTGCTCCACAAGCAAACATTTCTCAAACTTTACAGACAAAAGCAACCGCAGCAGAAACCTCTGGATTCTCTACAAAATACTGAGTATTTATTCCCAAGAGGTTTTGTTAACTTGTTAAATGTTT
Organism: Ptychobarbus kaznakovi; assembly: GCA_027422405.1. Taxonomy (NCBI): domain Eukaryota; kingdom Metazoa; phylum Chordata; class Actinopteri; order Cypriniformes; family Cyprinidae; genus Ptychobarbus; species Ptychobarbus kaznakovi. The sequence continues at coordinate 26,114,686 of CM049802.1, read as the reverse complement.
CTGATGAGTAGCAGGTGAGCATCATTCGAGTTTCATGCTTGATTGGCTGACAGCTCAAATTCCACTCAAGTCTTTTTTTAGTGTTTAACCCTTTGATGCACGCGCTATGAAAACCCCTTCTAATGCACAACATGGGTCTAAAGCAGTGTTACTCAAATCTGGCTCGCAAGATCCACTTTCCTGCAGAGTTTAGCTCTAACCCTGATCAAACACACCTGAGCACACTAATCAATGTATTCAGGATCATTGGAAAATCACAGGTAGGTGTGTTTGATCAGGATTAAGAGCTAAACTCTGCTGGAAAGTGGATCTCGCGAGCCAGATTTGAGTATCATTGACTGGTCTAAAATGACCCGTGTTCATTTCTTGTGTTATTTCATGCTTCTCTGGGCATTTTTTTATTTGTTTTATCTTTTGAAATCAGTTTATTTCAGCATTTAATATTCCCTGGTCTATAAATTCCTTGATCTATGAATATTCAAAATATCTTTTTAAAATGATCACAAATTAATATTACATTTTTTTCATAGGTTTTTTGTTTCTACATAAAGTTTATACACATGGGTTAAAAATGGCCCATCTATGCAAGCATGATAAAACATAAGAATAAAGACATATTGTTCAAATAATTATTTTAGCAGTTATTTAGACACATTAGCACATTTACCACTTGAAATATGTTTATTTGCCACTTTGTCGCACATAACTTATGCATATCACTGATAACCGATAACACTGAAATTGAACTGTCTGTAGTGCAACTGTAGTGAATGTGAGATCACTTCATGAGATAACATAAGAAATGAATACGGGTATTTTAGACACACGTTGTCCATTAGAGGGGTAGTTATACAACACATTTTATTTAAAATATTTTTATTAAAGAAAAATTGATGATCAAAAACAAGTTAATTTAGGAATGCTTGTAATTCTGAATGATGAAATTAATTTATTGCAAAGATATATAAAAAAATACACTCAGTCTGGTCACTTTAGACCTATGATGTGCATCAAAGGGTTAAATATTTTCTCATGCCCTGTCTCTTCTATATCTGTTAATAAATACAAGCCAGGAGGACAAGAAAATATGTGTTTAGAAATATAAAACTTCCAGGTCAGCAAACTCAGGTCACTTCATTCTGCTCTCTCTCTCTCTCTCTCTATCTCTCTCTCTCTCTCTCTCTCTCTCTCTCTTCTCTCTTTCTCTCTCTCTCTCTCTTTCTTTCTCTCTCTCTCAATTCAATTCAAAATTGCTTTATTGGCATGACTGTAAAAATACAAATTGCCAAAGCTTGAAATATAAGAAACATACAAATTTCCAGGTCAAGTCAAAACACTTCAGTCAAAAAAGGATATCAAGAAAAAGGAAGAGGATGAGGAGGGCGAGGAGGATGAGGAGGACAAAGAGTGGAAATATCTGATGAAATTCAAGCAACAGTCATAGACCATGTTCTTGTCCATGGACTGACAATGAGGGAAGCAGGACTTAGAGTGCAACCCAATTTGAGCCAATTTTCTGTGTCCACCATAGTAAGGACATTCAGAGAAGAGAACAGGTATACAACTGTATTTTTGTAATTGCAAATTTACTGTACTACACTATATGCAGCTGTTTCAATAGACATTTGTAAAGTTCATCACTGTATGTATAGTACTGCATGAATATTTGTTGTAACTGCACATCTACTTTTTGTAGAATTGCAAGGCTGCCACATGCAGGTGGAAGGACAGCTATATTCACTCGGGAGCAAGAGGCCGTTATAGTGGGCATGGTCCTTCAAGATAATGTAATACGACTCAGAGAAATCCAGGAGCGAGTGATACAAGACAACACACACTTCCAGGGAATCGACAGTGTGAGCATTTCCACAGTTGACCGTGTCCTCCATCGTAACAGGATGTGAATGAAACAAGTATACAGAGAACCTTTTGAGCGCAACTCACCAAGGGTGAAAGAACTGAGAGCTCAGTATGTGCAAGTAAGTGTACATTCAGAAACATTTACTGTAATCCAGATTGTCTACAGTACTAACACATACTATGTGAATGACATTACTCTTCAGTACATACCATGTATGTGAATCAGAAGTGCATACAGTAGGCCTAATTGTACTCTACAGTATAGCACTGTCTCTGTACGACTCACACAATTCTAAATACAGTATATTGTGTTTCTACAGAGACGATATTTGACTTGGAATCCTTGGACAGACCCTATGACTTCATCTTTGTCGATGAAGCAGGCTTCAATCTAACAAAGAGGAGACGGAGAGGCCGAAACATGATTGGACAGCGGGCCATTGTTGAAGTCCCTGGTCAACGAGGTGGCAATGTCACAATCTGCTGCTATCAGCAACCATGTGTTCTACATCACCATGTTACGTTCGGGCCATATAACACCCAACACCTTCTAAGATCTATTGCCAATCTGTTTTTTTTATTTATTACAAGCAGGTTCAAGAGCAGCAGGGTCAAGAGCTAAATGAGAATCCCATTCCCACCTATGTGATCGTGTGGGACAATGTCAACCGAGCTGCTCAGGGAATGGTTTAACATCAATCGGCAGTTTATGAACTTGTACCTCTCCCCATACTCGCCTTTCCTGAATCCGATTGAGGAGTATGTTGTCTCTCTCTCGATTGGACAAGAATGGTCAACGAGGTGGCAATATGCTATCAGCAACCCTACACCATGAGAGTGCCAATCTGCAAGCAGGTTGCAGCTGCATGAGCCCGTGTGTGTCATTTGAGCTGCGGTGAGGAATAGGTGAGGAATCATGTCAGGACTGGATACGGCACACAAGAGGCTTCTTGAGGAGGGACAATATTGCTTGTGATGTCGACGAAGTGCTCTGGCCTGACCCAGCCAGAAGACAAGAAGAAGCACATTGATCACATGTTTACTCCTTTGATTTTTGTCCCTTTTAGTAATGTATACTGTAGTACAGTGCATTCTAGGCTGTATACTGTACAATGACATTGTATGGCCCTGAACATTGTGCTTTCCATTTGTTAACAGTACTGACTGCTCAATAGATTTTGACTGGTTGCAGGTTCATATCAACAAAGAACAAGAATTACAGTATCACAGAGACAAAGGACAAGTTTGTGAGATGCAGGGTACAGTATTGTAAAAATAGGGGTACAAGGAGGAGGAGGAAGAACCCAAAAAATAGCAAAGAGCAAAGCAGAGTAGTAATTTCTGATCAGTTTTAAGCTACTATGATAGAACGTGTTTTCGTTCATCAAAAGACAATGACGGAAAAAATATTACATTTGTTTTGAGATTAAAAATGTACTTCTCCCTGAGAACTATATGTTTTGAACAATGTGTTTTCTATTTTTTTGGTGTATTGTTTACTGACTGCTTGATAGTGTATATCATTTTGATCACTTTGTTTATGATTTGAGTGCAGTGTTTGATTTTGAACACAGGTAAAACTGTTTTGAGGCGAAAGTTTCATTTTGCGAGAGGATTGCATTGGTTCATTACTTCAGACTTATATGCCCTCTAGAAGCTTGCGTTCTGCAAGTGAACGACGCGTTACTGTACCATCTCAAAGAGGCACAAAATCACTTTCACAGACTTTTTCATTAACTGTTCCCATCTGGTGGAATGATCTGCCTAACTCAATCCGAGCAGCTGAATCCTTACCTATCTTCAAGAAACGGCTAAAAACACATCTCTTCCATCTTTATTTGACCCTCTAACTCTAGCACTCTCTATTCTATTATAATTTAATTTTATCTAATCTGTCTTTATTTAAAAAAACACACACATTTGACCCTCTATCAATTGCATATTTATTCTCTAACTGCTAACTTTTCTTGTAAAACTAACACTAGGTTTCTTTTTTCTATATTCTATATACTTGTTTTCTTAAAAAAAAAAAAACCTTCCTACGTGTACTGCGTTAGGCTAACCAGGATTTGTGATAGCACTTGCATGTTTTGCTCTTTTGTTGGTTTTGATTGCTTCTATAATGTCCTCATTTGTAAGTCGCTTTGGATAAAAGCGTCTGCTAAATGACTAAATAAATAAATAAACCTGTGCAAAATAATGCCATTCTTCTGTGTAGTTTTGCAGAAAACACTTAGGAAATTGGAACATGTGTGAAAGCAGGAGAAATGTGTTAAAGGTTTTGAGAAATGTGTCTTTGTTTCGAGAACTGTATGAATGGTTTGTAAAATTGGGCCAAATGAATCAGTTATAGTGTTAGCAATCGAGAAAAACTGTAGGGAGACCTCCAAAATGTGCAGTGCTGTAGCATTGTGAGGAAAAGATTTATTAACAAACTACTTTTAGAATAATTCAAATATTTCTAAATATTTCGCCCACCAGAGCCGATCCTCCCTATACGCAGACTACCCAAGCTGCGTAGGGCCCCGAAACACCAGGGGGCCCACTTGCTCTCAAATATGTTTTCATTTTAGTTTCGTTTTTGAAGTTGGCCAGTGGTTGTGAAAACATGAATGATCAACTATATTAATGCAGTGCGCTCTTGCCCTCTCTACATAAAAAGTCGGTCAAATCATGTAATGTGAACGTCGTACAGTCTCTTGCATGAGACAAAAAAGAGCCATGGAAGAGATGTTTCTTGAGCACTTTTCTGCAAGCGCAATTCGAGACAGGGTGAAACACGGCCAAATGCATTTCATCCATACTTTCTTTCATCCCAAGACCCCCCCCCCCAGGTTTTGCGTAGGGCCCCCAGAAGTCTAGGATTGGCACTGACGCCCACAAACCGTTGGCTAAACATCTGATGCGTATGGTACACGTCTCTGGAAACACTTCAGGGGTGTCGAAGTTGTGGCGACATTTCCAGGCCCCGAAACGTGACGCTGAACGAAACGAACTGTGATTGGTTGTTTGACATGTCGGTCAAATGGTCTCATGGGCGGGCCTTGGCCGATGAACGCGGCCATCTATTCCAGACCTACAGCCGTCAGTCTGAAGGTCTGGCTACGCAAGACTAATGGGGTGCAGTCAAACGTGTTCATACTTCATTTTATAAAAACGCATTATTTTTAACACAATTTAACTGTATTCTACACTGCTCTTTCCCTTCTCTGATAAACGGCAATGCCCGATTAGTTCCTGCTTTTATGAAGCTCCTCCCTCAGAAACAATGGGTTCTGATTGGTTAGCCGGCCCAGTGTGTTGTGATTGGCTAAACCGCCTCCAGTGTGAGTCTGAATGTCCCTCCCCTCCGCTCATGTATAACGCTTCTCATAGCTATGTGAAAATAAGTGATCAGACGATCTGAATGAGAGCGAGAGAGAGAGAGAGAAACAGAGCAGGGGACGTGAGTAACAGTATTAAGAACCGCTGCTTTAAAACAGTAATTTTAAAACTTGTGAATCCATTAGAATCGTAGAAGACGAAATCGCGATTCATATGAATAGATTTTACGTGCACCCCTTGTTTTCTCTTCCTCTTCTCTAAAGCAGCGCAGCATGGCCTCACCTGCTTTGCAACATGTTTCCGGGGGCGGGGTTTATCTGGGTCCGTGACGTAACGAACCCGGGAAGTAACTCATCGTCCCTTACCAGCCGTTTTGAAGGCATTAAACTGACATAATTTGAAAATACGATATCTCCATTTGCACTGAACTTTCAGCGCTGCAACTTTGCAGATATTATTTATGCTCAAACAGCAACATTACACACTAACTAACGTTAAAAAAACCTTTAATGTTAACTGCCAACTGATTCCATAACCATGGAGCAGCAACTGCAAAGGCTCTGTCACCTTTAAACTTAAGCCGTGACCGTGGATCATATAAAATAGCTTTATTAGCAGATCTGAGAGACTTAGGAGCTGAATTAAAAACAAGAAAAGAGATCTAAGATAGGGCTTGTCCATTAAGTGCTTTAAAAACAATCAACTACATTTTTAATTGAATTCTAAAAGCGATAGAAGCCAGTGAAGAGACGCTAAAATTGGAGTGATATGATCACTTTTTTTGCACCAGTTAACAGTCTGGCCGCCGCATTCTGGACCATCTGCAAATGAGCCAGTGAAGATTGGGGAAGACCAAGGTATAAGGAATTACACTAATCCAACCGTGATGTGATAAATGCATGAATAACTTTGTCCAAGTCTTGAAAGGAAAGTGTTGATTTAAGTCTAGAAATGATTCTCAATTGATAATAGCTGTTTTTAACAACTGAGCTAATTTGCTTTTCAAGGCAAAGCTCAGAATCAAAGATAACACCTAAATTGTTTGCATGTGACTGTTTTAGTTACTGGCTATAGAGTTTCTGGTTTTGGAGGGACCAAATATAATCACCTCAGTTTTTTTCATTATTTAGCTGGAGGAAATAATTTGCCATCCAGCATTTAATGTACTTAAGACAGTCCATAAGAGGCTGCAGAGAATGTCTAGATTTGGAACGCATAGCTGAGAATCATCAACATAGAAATGAAAAGAGATTATATATTTCCTAATTATTTTACCAAGTGGAAGCATGTAAAGATTAAAAAGTAGTGGCCCCAGAATGGACCCTTGGGGAACCCCACAAGGGAGATGATGAGAAAAAAAACTGTCCAATAGCCACTGAGAGTGTCCTGGATTTAAGATATGACTTAAACCACAATAGTGCTTTGTCCTTAATGCCTACCCAATGTTCAAGGCATGACAAAAGGATATTGTGATCAACTGTCAAAAGCGGCACTTCATATCAAAACTGCATTTTCACCAGAATCAACCGCAAGTAGCAAATCATTCATCACTTTTAACAAAGCCGTTTCAGTGCTGTGATAAGCCTGAACCATTGATGACTAGTGACTGCATGACTGAGTTAACCAATGCTGCAGGGCTGGATTTGTGCTTAGCTGGTTTCAGAAGAGATCATGCATGGATCACTTATGCATTGCTTTGTAATCATGTTGGTTTTAAACCTAAGATGAATTTTAATACATTTTAATCGATTTTGTAGGCTATAAATATAATGGGCCTATTGTGTATCACTGTGCATCATAGCTATGTTATAAAGTGGCTGAGTTAGTGACATCTCTGTTAATAATGTTCAGGCACTTATGGCTGTTACATAGGCCTATTAAAAATATTATTGGAATTTGGTGATCATCTGGTTATCATCTTTTTCCAGATAATTCTGATCAAAATCCACCCAACTTTAAAGAGCTTGAGAGTTTTATTTGCAGGTGACATAACTGCATCACAGTCTTTATATATATATATATATATAATATATATATATATATATATAAGTTGTTCATTGGCGTGGATGTAATAATAATTATAGTTATTTTTATGGTTTAAACTTACATTTAATCATTTAGAAAATGCTTCTTTCCAAAGCAACTTACAAATATGGAGCAATCAAACCAACAAAACACATGTACAACAAAGTACACATAGCAAGTTTTTATATATATATATATATATATAGAAATAATACAAATTAGATAAAAACAGAATAAAAGAGTTAATATCAAGTTATTTTTTTATAATAAAAAGAAAGTAATAGAGAAAGCTAGAGTGTTTTAATAAATAAAAATAATACAAGTAGAAAGAATAGAAATTAGAGGGTCCAGTTTTTTATAATAAAAAAAGAAAACAAGTAGATAAAATGCTCGTGCTTCTTCTCATTAGCGCTGGAATTAAGAATGTGCTAAATGATTAGAACCACCTTACTTATAATACCTTCGAAAAGTTTAAACTTTTAGGTTTAAAACGCTTAGAAACGTTCTTTCCAACTTCCGTATGTCTCGTTTGTTCCTGAAGTCATGTGTTTGTTGCTTTTTTGGGAAAAGCAATAAATTAGTCAAAAAATGTAATTGCATAACCTGCAAGCTTGTAAATGCCTGTTAGGGGACTTTTATTTTCACATTCACTAATTCCGTTTCTGGGAACCAGAAGTGACGCGCTTGTGTTGTGCTTATCGTCATCGCATCGTTGATGTACTGTGTTGGCGGGTGTGTATAAAGTATTGGAATTGTTCAACATGTTTGCACAGAAACCTTACAGCGTTATTAAATATGACAAGCGGAATATTCTGTTGATATGACTGTTATAATGGAGATAACGTTCCTGACACTTCTGCTTCACTGTAGAAAACTGCTGTCGCTTAACTTAACGTTACCCTTAAAAAAAATCGAGATATCGAAAGTTTTATACCAAAACAAATATTTATAATATAAACTTAAACAAATGTGCACAAAATCAATCTTAAGTGGCACTGGTATATTTGTAGCAATAGCCAAAAATACATTGTATGGGTCAAAATTATATATTTTTTATTTTATGCCAAAAATCATTAGGATATTGAGTAAAGATCATGTTCCATGAAGATATTTTGTAACTTTCCTACCGTAAACATATCAAAGCGTAATTTGTGATTAGTAACATGCATTGCTGAGAACTTCATTTGGACAACTTTAAAGGTGATTTTCTCAATATTTAGTTTGTTGCACCCTCAGATTTTCATATAGTTGTATCTCGACCAAATATTGTCCGGTCCTAACAAATCATACATCAATGGAAATGTAATTTATTCTGTATAAATCTCAATTTAAAAAAACTGACCCTTGTGACTGGTTTTGTGGTCCAGGGTCACAAATAGTTTCCCACTGAGAATGGGCCTAATAATGATCAGAATGAAAAGAATATGAGTTATTAAGACACACGCGGTTGTCCGTGTTTCAGAATTTGTTGTGTGTATGGGATGGCCTGGATGAGTGTGAGCTTTCCCGGCCTGAAATTTTGTCCCAGTCCGCCCCTGCGTATTCACGTGTGCATCTGTATCATTATTTGTACAGTATATGGATGATATTTATCCCGACAGGTGTGAATATGGCAATGTGAGATGGATCAATCCCGGAAACGGAGAATAAATCATAGGAAAACTGGGCTTTCTCAGTGTAAAGTGGCGAGAACTGAAGAGCCGGAGGAAGTTTGTGAGAGCAGAGATGTTTTAGACGCTGCAGGATCAGACAGACACTTCAGTACCATCAGAGCCTCCAGCCCTCAGTCTGACAGCACCAGTAAGACACCTTTAAAACATAGTGAGCCGTTAACACGCTTTTATGTTCATCTATGAATGTACTAGTACTATATGAAAGGCACCATGGACAGTGGCAGCATTACCACATTTACTGTGGTAATACTGTGCTATTCCAGTATCGCGGACCATGTTGTTAATGAGAAACATTTGTGTGACTGCTATCAGGTCAAGAACAGCATGCTTTATGCATCCAGGAGCCTGACGATGATGCTGAGAAGACCTTGATCATCACATTCGGTGAGTTCTCTCCTCATTAGTGATTTATTGACAGATTGACCAGAGGTGGATTTCAGAAAAGCATCATGAGCCTGAGTTAAAAATAGAAAGCAGGGATGGCAGGCACAACCCAGGTCGATTCATTGGGCAATATTTGCCTTTTTTTTTATTATTAATTATTTTTGAGCCGGTTTAACATTTCTTAATTATTTAGAATAAAACGGTGTTGAAATTAAAATGGCAAAAACTACTTTTACTCTATTTTACTTACATTACAATGTAAAAAGTATTAGTATGCATTACTATTGTAACTCTGGGAATTAATATTTCAATCATTTATCAACACATTTGCATGTTCATATTTCTCTGATGCTGGCTAATGGCTCCGTTGGTTTTAGGAAGTGATGAAATTAAATATAACAATAATAGGCCTAATAATAATAAGGAAAAAAAACGTTGCAAATTGCAGGTGTACTGCAAAAAAAAGATCATTATAATAAAATTAGACATCCTCATTTATTACATTTATTCAATATTTATATTTTGAATGCTTATGAATGGTTCACTTTCGAATTTTCCAACCCTTTTGCTTATAATATTCTATAGTTTTTATTTTGTTGAAATACTGGTGAATGCTTGTTCATAAAAAACTTTGGAAATGATGTGAATGCGATAATTAATAAATGCAAATTGTGTTCACAAATGTATTCAAATTCTCTTCTCTTTCAGACAAGGAACAGGGTGGAGCACGAACACTGGGCAGAAGAAAAGGTTCGAGGAGGAAAAGAGACGCGGTCAGTGAAGTAGAAGCTCAGCAGAAGGAAGCTGAAGATGAAATCCAGCCAGAGATGGAGATTGACAGAGAGCTGGACAGAGAACTGGAAAATAAATCTCGACAACATAACCTGACCTCTGCCAACGTTCGTAGCATCATTCATGTGAGTGTGGACTGCTTCCTCAAGCCCTGTGCAGATATTATAGCCCGGTTTCCTCATGACACAAGTTACCAGTCTTTCCTCAGGCATATGAAGCCTTTTGTGATCATCCCTTTGACTTCGTTATTCAGCAAGTAGCTCAGCATCTTTCCTGTCCATTTGCAGGAAGTGATCACCAATGAGCATGTTGTGGCCATGATGAAAGCTGCCATCAGTGATACTGAACCCATTCCTGTATTTGTGAGTATAAATGTCCTGCAATCATCTGCTCTGCTGGAAAGTGATTGACAGCTGGTTAACCCTGTATCATGAGCAAGATGTATCATATTTGATATGCAAACTTCTAAGGCCTCTTAATTGCGAGCATGATCAAAACTACACATTTCTCTCGTTGTCTCTCAGGAACCCAAGATGACCCGCTCTAAACTAAAGGAAGTTGTGGAGAAAGGAGTTGTAAGTTACTTTTATTGCATAGGAGCTGGAAAGTAACATATATTATACTGCTACTTATTTACAGTTATCTATTTTAATTTTGCAGCATTTTATATTAGTTACATCATTTAATAGCTACTTAACATTTCAGGTTTTTGTCCTCCCTGAAAAGTTTCAGAGACTTGAGACATAAAACATTTATTGAACACAATGAGGTGTTTTTGTTTGTTTTTTTGTAGTTCATTCCCGCTTGGAACATTTCACCGATTAAGATGCCCACAGAGGCGAAGGTAACAGCATGTGTCGGCAATAAAACATGTAGAAGAACCGGAGCAGACTTTTCTATATGGAATATAATGTTAAATGGTGTATGCGCTTACAGAAGGGACCCCAGTTTGTGGATATTCTTTTGGAAGAGGACGACGACTCTGATGAAGAGTATCGGCCTGATGAAGAGGAGGAGGATGAGACAGCTGAGGAGGTTGGAGAGAATGATTTTTGCATGATTTGATAGTGTTTTGTCCTCAGTGGATTTGACGGTTTGTGTGTGTGATTGTAGACTCTTCTGGAAAGTGACTTTGAGAACTCATCATCTTCTCCACGGTGCAGTCGAGTGAGCCTCCAGCGATCACTCTCTGAACATGAGGAGGATGGAGCCAGCAGCTCTAGACCGGTAAGACATCCGTAGATGGCAGGGACGTGCAGAGACTTCCTCAGGGGCTCAAATGTAAAGTATGGGCAATGTAAAAAAAAATATATATATGAATTATAGGTTAAGAGTTTGATTACAGTACTATTGTATGTGTTTGCAAGAAATCACTTATGGTCATCAAACCTGCATTTATTTGACAAAATATTTAATGTACTTTAAAATACATTTTATGCAATTCTGATTTATCATCAATGTTGGAAACCTGTGATACTTTTTTCAGGATTCTTTGGTTAATAAAAAGTTTAAAAAAACTTAAAAAAAAATACGTTGAAAAGCTTGAGGTCAGTATTATTTTTTTTTTAAAGAAATTGTTTTTTATTCAGCAAGGATTTGTTAAATTGATAGAAACAGCGATAGTGAAGATTGATATTGTTAGAACATCATCTCTAATTTGAATAAATGCTGTTCTTTTTTAACTTTATATTTATTAATGAACACCAAAAAAGTATCACGGGTTCCAAAAAAAAAAAAAAATATTCAAAAAAGCAGCACAGCTGTTTCCAATATTGATAATAAATCAGCATATTAGAATGATTTCTGAAGATCATGCACTGAAGACTGCAGTAATGATGCTGAAAATTCAGCTGCTCGTCACAGAAATAAATATTTTAAAGTATTAAAATAGATAATCTTTCTTTTAAATTGTAATAATATTTCACAATATTACAGTTTTTTCGACTAAATAAATGCAGGATTGATGAGCACAAGACACTTTCATAATCATGCATAATTGCTAACATAATAAATCCTTTCATGTCACCATTTGGCCAGCTTACACTTCACATAACAGGCCTGTAGGTGGCACTTAGGCTTCATTAACTATGATAGTTTCATCAGATTGTAAACGGTGCATCATACATAAAAGTGAATAGCCTACTGATTACCGTTATTGCAACGTTTAGCGCTTTTGTAATCATTTAGCATCCATTTTCTCAGTGATGTAATTTGATTTATAAAATGAGACTAACCGTAGATCCAGATCTCTCCACCAATAAGCTCGTCTGTCCCATGTCATATTCAACCCATTTATGAATAAGAACGGAAAATGACTGCTCCATTTGACATTATTGTCCAATGAAATACATGACAACGGGCATTGATGAATTATCTAATATTCTAAAATAAATGGATTTTTAATTAAATCGACACACAAAACTGAAACTTCTGTTTGGTTTATTAATAGTTTTCCTTCCGTCGACCCACTCACTGAATCCCTGGCTACAGGTTTCCTCAGTCGGGCAAGCAATATGCACATAACACATAGCAATGCCTCAGATTGACAGAAAAAATAAACAGGACATATCTGACTTCTGAGCGATTAGTTACCATTTTGTACACATTGTCGTGTTAATTATAATTAAAATGCATTTAGTTTTATTGACTACAATATCATTGCTATTGTCTGAGAGGGGCACTTTTGAATAATTTTGAAAAAGGGCAGGGGCTCGAGTCCCCAAAGCCTCCCTTCTGCACGTGCCTGTTAGATGGACATGGTATAGCTAAAAGTAATACAGTGTTTTTCAGCTATTTGTTTATTTTCATTGTACACTACCATTCAAAAGTTTGGGATAAGTTAGATTTTTTAGTTATGTTTTTATTTTAAAATGTAATTTATTCCTGTTATGCTAAGCTGAATTTTCAGCATCATAACTTCAGTGTCACATGATCCTTCAGAAATCATTAGTAACATGTTCATTTGTTTATCAAGGGAGAAACATGTCTTATTATTACCAATGTTAAAAGCAATTGTGCTGCTTCAGCTTGTTTTAAAAAGATTCCAGGATTCTTTGATGAATACAATTTTCTAAAGAACAACACTTAATTGAAATGTTGTATCATTTTATAAATGTCTTTACTGTCACTTTGGATCAATATAATGCATCCTTGCTCAATACACATTACTTTCTTTCTATCCTCCAATGGGTTCTTGCCCTGAAATAATGTTTTTTTCAAACCAAATAAACCGTCATCTCAACCAAACAGCAATTATTGCCAAAAAGATTAAAAATGTTTCATGCCAGAAGCAGAATACAACATAGTTTAAATCAGAGATTATATTAACATGTTTTAAACTCTCAAAACAAGCACAAATCAATTCAACATATGTTTTTTACCCCTTTCTACAGTACCTTCACAGACCCAGGCACCTGACAGTGGCTGTGACCCCAATGGGACCCCCACCACTACCACCGGCCCCCTCCAGGGCCCCACCAGACTGCAGCTTCTTAGAGAAACTCCATGAGGTGGATGAGGAGCTGGCCATCGGCCCCGGCTGCATGGAGTCATTTCAGGTGCATCTCACTTCACTCCTGCTGTTTATATTTAACAAGGCATTTGTGTTTTTAGTGGGGTTGTTGGTCAAATCAGAAACAGCCATATTGCGAAATATTATTATCATTTGAAAAATATATTTTCTTTTAGAATTTTATATATATATATATATATATATATTTTTTTTTTTTTTTTGAATATATTTTTTACATTTATTGTTGTGATGTAAAGCTGGATTTTCAGCATCATTATTCCAGTCTTCAGTGTCTTATCATCCTTCAGAAATCATTCCACTATGCTGCATAATAAACATTATTATAAATGTTGAAAACTATTGTGTTGCTTAATGTTTTTGTGAAAACCATTTTTAATCTCTCTGTGCCATTAGAGTCTCAGTAGTGCTAATGGAGAGGCGAGCCTGATTTCATTTCGCACACGATCCAAGCGCCCGCTGAGAAACATCCCTCTGGAGCGCTTGGAGGCGGAGCTTCGTGCCCCTGACATCACTCCAGACATGTATGAGTTTGGCTCCACCCCTGAGGACAGAGAATGGACGCAGTGGCTGCAGGGCATCATGAGTTCAGATATGGCGAATGAAGGTACAGACTGGCTGAAATAATTACCAAGGATGTGCGTCCTTATATGTGTTTCTCAAAAACGTATTCTCTTGCCAGAGGACGGTGATGACGAAGATGACCCGGAGTACAATTTTCTGGCTGAGATTGATGAGCCTGATGTGGAGGACTATAGGAATGACAAGGCAGTGCGCATTACCAGTGAGTTCACTTGAGAGAAATGATTGGCAGATCATCTGTGCTGTTTTTTAGATATTAATTGCCTTCTTTCCTTTGTTACTCAGAAAAGGAAGTAAATGACTTGATGGAGGAGCTATTTGACACAGTAAGGATCTTATATTCTTGCACATCCCTAATAGTTGCCTTACGGTAGGGCCCTTTGATTTCCATGATGTGGAAAACTTGGATGGAATTGCAGAATACAGTAATCTGGGAATATTAAAGTGCAAAAAGGCTGCTATTGAAATATGAAGTCTGCATGTTCTGCACATCTCTGGGAGTGAATGGTGCGGTTTTGTCTTGTACACACATACTGCCGTGCCGCCTCACTTTATAAGGACATGAACACATAAACTTCATCTCCAGAGTTGCTCTCGTAGTTCGGTTCATTTCACCATTTAACTTGATAAAACTATCATCAGATATTGCTTTATATATTCAACAGATTAGCCACCCTTTTTTATTATTAGGGTGAATCCCAATTCTCTGTCTTACCCCTTCCCCTTATACCTTCCCCTTAGTTTTGTGCGTTCACGTGAGAGTAAGGGCTGTCCCAATTCTCGTTTTGATCGAGGGGTAGGGCTAAGGGGTAGATACCCCTTAAAACCAAGCATTTTCGCGAGCTTACTTGAAACCAAGGGGTACCCAGAACACACTGCGGCCAGATCATCCAGAGAGTATTTTCGGCTTAAATTATTGATTTAAAAATTACGACAGTCTTGTTTTGTGCTCTACACAGTCCTGTAACTTACATATATATTTGCAACCATGTTCTTAATTGAAACGTTTTTAAAAAATCGCTATTTTTCCACGCTAACGTTACATTGCTGGTTTGCACAACAGT
The DNA here is from genome assembly GCA_027422405.1 of Ptychobarbus kaznakovi. Lineage (NCBI taxonomy): Eukaryota > Metazoa > Chordata > Actinopteri > Cypriniformes > Cyprinidae > Ptychobarbus > Ptychobarbus kaznakovi. Next base: position 26,099,453 of record CM049802.1, on the reverse strand, counting down.
CCCGCATTTCTCTGACTAGAGAAAACATGACTAAAACCCACGCAATCGACAAACACACACTTGCAGACGGCAAGTTTGTGATCAACACTTGTCGCCTCTGGTGACGTAGCAGCCGGCTAGCGACGATGTATGATGACGTAACAGCAACCAAGTGGCGTCTCATTTCATAGGGGGATGTTTTCACCCCTAGCGCTTACCACTCGGTTTCGAGGGACAAGGGCTAGGGGTAAGACGGAGAAATGGGATTCACCCTTATTATTTAAATAATCAATTAAATTGGAATTTAGTAAAAAATTTGAAAATTAATAGATTACATAGTACTAGTCAAACAGTTAAGACCTATCTTTACTTAGAACATGTGTCTGTTTTTCTTCCTCTGTGCTGAACCTGTTCTCCATCACCTGTAGCTTCAGGATGAATTAGGGGGTCAGGAAGAAGAGGAAAACGAGGAAGAGGAGAGTCCCCTGCAGGAGCAATCTGCCATTATGGAGAATATTCAGTATGTCCATCTTCAGTTTCACAACCATCCCAGCATGTATACAACTGATATACAATTGCACTTTAAGGTGAAATGTTTTCTATGTTTAGGTACGAGGATCCATTAGCAGATGTCTTGAAGCAGCGATATCGTACAGTGCGGGAGCAGCTGGCGGCAATGAAGAAACGGAAAGCTCTGTTGGAGAGTAAAGGAGTGTTTATACCTCCACCCTGCCCTCAACGCCCCTCTAGCCCCATAACATCCATGACCATGAACGCAGCTCAGAAGCTACAGCTACAGCAGCAGATCCAGCAGGTCTAGAAAGACTGATGCTTTCATTTGGTCAATGTGCAAACTTTTCTCAAAGGAGCTCCTCCTTTGAGTTTTCATTATTATAATCTTTGTCTTTTAAGAGAAGTCTAGGTTTTTTTCAATAGCTTTGTTGTTTATCCTGCAGCACGTGCAGCTCCTCACGCAGGTGAACATGTTGTGCAGTTCGGTTAAAGGTCTGGAGACAGAGGCTTCAACGTGCAGACAGTTCTTGGTGAGACATGCACACTGAGAGAAACACCCCATGATGTACAAAGATATATGTTAATTCTGTCATTTCTCTCTCTCTCTCTCTTCCATTGTAATCTCACAGTTGGAGCTGCAGATGTTTGCCCAGCATGGAGACCAATCCTGCGGTCCAGTAGAGCATGGCTTCACCAGCATCTTCAAAGCCTGCAACCTTCAGGGTGCCATTTCTCTTCTGGAGGAACTAGATCAGTCACCCAAAGGAGACCCTACAGTCTCGAGTCCATGTTTCCCTGGTAATTTATCTAAACATGCATGTCTTGCATAAATGACATATTTCCACATAGCCACATAGCAACACCCAAGAAAACACCACAGGTACCCTATCAATGTTATGGACAGATTTTAAAACGCTAAGCATCTTACATTTTCCATCTTTGTAAACAGTGACAAAGGAAAACTGGGCATCATACACTACCGGACTTTAAAGTTATTCCGATCACAACAGACTCGTACAGAAACCTGTGCCTTGTTGCTTGGAGACACTTGACATATAAAACCAATACGCGTTCTAAAATCAGCTTAAAAATATCAAACATTTTTGATATCCTCCGACTGGCTGGAGTCATAGTCTGAAGCTAAGAAATCTGTTTGTGTCTGTGACCGTCATAAACTACATGATTTCTATGAAATCTGTCGACTCAAATCTAACTCTGACCTTCGTCAATTAGCGTTGACTTATCCAAACTGTATAAGGGGGAAATCAGAGCAAAAGGCATATAGTGTATTCTAGGGCTGTCAAAAAAATATTCAAATTCCGAATATTCGTCCAAATTAAAATAACAAACCACATTCATCAGGCAGCATTATCAGATGATGATCATTACGAGATGCCACGATGATAGAAGTGTCGTTGAATTTTAATGCTTTTCTTAGCTTATCCAGTTGAACCCACTGGATGCTGCGCTGCTACGTTGGTCATTCAAAATATTGAGGAAAAAGAGATCATCTATGCGGAGAATATGCTTACGTCAAAACCGAAACCAAGCCGTTAACACTGTACGCATATGTGACCCTGGACCACAAAACCACAAAATAAGTGTCCATTTTTCGAAATTGAGATTTCTACATAATCTGAAAGCTGAATACATAAGCTTTCCATTGATGTATGGTTTGTTAGGACCGGACAATATTTGGCCGAGATACATCTATATGAAAATCTGAAATCTGAGGGTGCAAAAAAATCTAAATATTGAGAAAATCTAATAAGTCCTTAGCTATGCATTTACTAATCAAAAATGAAGTTTTGATATGTTTACGGTAGGGAATTCACTAAATATCATCATGGAACATGATCTTTACTTAATATCCTAATGATTTTTGGCATAAGAAATATTGATAATTTTGATCCATACAATGTATTTTTGGCTATTGCTACAAATATACCCCAGCAACTTAAGACTGGTTTTGTTGTCCAGGGTCACATATATATTGCATTTCCTACAGGCACATCTGTCACCGTTGCACTCGCGTCTCGCACAAGAGAGCCGCATGTTTAGAAAGCCATGTAAAGTTAATGTAAATTCAACTTTTAAAAACATGTCACAAGACTTTATGGTGTTTTTTTTTTCATCCCACGGCATCTCATGTTTTTAAATGAAGTAAGTACTCTTTGTGATTGGTTTTCAGTGTATTAAACTATCGATACATACACGATGCTGTTTTGTTTCTAATTGTTTAAGCAACTTAATTATATATATGGTTTATAAACATTATTTTAAACATTATGCACTTTTTTCAAAGATAGTCGTGTTATTTTATTGCTTTAATAAACGTGCATTAATACGGTAATATTTTGCTCGATGCACCCTCTTGTGGCCTCAGGAGAGAAGCCAAAAGCTTTTTTTACCCCTAACTAAATTATGTCTTTTAAATTCAAATATAAGTTGAATGTTGATCATATTTAAGTACAAAATTCGAATTAAATTTTTCAGCCATTTTGACAGCCTTAACGTTAAAAATATATAATTTTTTTGTCAATTGTAAATGTAAACTTTCTAGATTTCATCTTTTTACTCTCTGTTTGCATGTTTTTTTGGGTAGGATGTCAGTTTCCTGCTCCTTTGGCCTGGCTTATGGCGACTCGACCGGTGTTTCTCTACCCAGAGCTACTTCCTACAATCCAACTGCGTCCTTCTCGATTCAAAGGGCCTTTTACTCCAGCAGAAGACTGGTACTGCAATCATGCATCAGCCTGAATCGTTGCACATTCTTATTAAAGATACTCAAACCACACTGATGACTGATGTTGTTTCTCTTTCTCCTCAGTCTTGTTATTCTAGGTCATACGCATTTGAGAAGTACCCTAAACCCACTGCAGCTGACTTGTCGCTGTCTGCTTGCTGCTAGGAGCTTTATCAGTTTAAATTCACACATCCGTGATGCGTGTCATAAGCCCTTTCCCAATGTAATCAAGGTGAGTCAATGAACACAGTGTATAGTAGGAATCCTGCTGAGATGACTGGATTTCACACAAGAAATTTCTCTGAACAGTGGTAAATGGGATGTTTTTTCCCCCGTGTTTTTAGACATACTTTGTGACTGGAAGATGCCCTCCCATGCCCTTGGCCTGTAAGAGGGTCAGTCCTTCCGACCAGCGCCCCCCGGTGGAGAGAGAAAAGAACCTCATGCCTAATTGGCTCTCGGTAATAACTGCTTATAATCTCGCTCTGTTTTTGTAATTTCAGTCCTTCTGTTCTTCATTTATTGCTCCTAAATGGTAAGCATGTTTAATGTGTAATGTCTAACCTTTCTCTTCTGTAGAAAAACCTGAAGCGCATTTATGAGCTTGTAAGAATGTTTAACCAACCATCTGGAAACTCCCAGACTGCCAATCCAGCAGAAGAAGCCACTGAGTCTCCAGGTCCAGAAGCACACCGTAGCCTCTCTCCAGGCATGCGTTACCCTCCCAGCCTTCCTGAGGACCTTGCTCAGACACTTGAATCTTCATCAGGCTCCTGCAAAAAGAAAAACGACAAGACCGCTAAATCCACCAAGCCTTTAAAACCTCCCCCGTCAGCTGAGGAACTAGAAGTGTTTCTGAACCAGTTACCAACGCTTTTACCAAAAACGATCACAGTTCCAAGTCCGTCACTTTCAAACCCTTCTCATCTCGCACTGGTTCTGAGGCCAGAACCGAATCCATGTGTGTCTGGAATCGGAGCTATGAATGGGCCTTTCGTAGTATCTAACGTGTCAAACGTGCCTCCGATGGGACAAAACCCAGGTGGAGCAGTCGTCACTTTACCTGTTCCTGTGAAAGATGCTGTAGGAACACCAATGGGCGTCTCTGGTTCTCCACAGAGAGCTCAAGTTGGTGCAACCCAGAGGGATGTAATCATCACTTTACCTGCTGCTTTGGCACCGAAGCTGAATCCTTGTTCTTCAGGGCAATATCGCTGTGAATCAAACTGCACAAATAGTCTCCTCTAACGTTGAACCAAGAGGGTCAAACCTCATAATTACTCTTCAACCACCTCCAGTTCCCAACACCTTAATATGTCCCACCACCATCATAAAGACATCCAGCACCCCATCGGCTAAAGATCGCGTTAATCAGCGTTGTGCAACTCTGCTTAAAGTTATACCGAGGGACTCTGGTGGTCTAGCTCAAGTACATCGAAAACCTCTAAATCAGTTTCTTCTCCTTCCTCCAGGCTACGTGCTTGCAAGCAGCAGTCTTGGTCATCAGATAGCTGGACAAGATCAAACCTCGAAACACACTTCAGCTCTGAATAGCAAAGAGATGAAACTCAGGAAGCAACAGAGAACTCCAGACACTTTCCAAAGCACCGATGGGCCACAAGGAGTTCCACCGAAGATGACATCCGTTCATGATGCTCCTACTGAGTGCTTACAAGAAACCACAGCAGCAGAGGAAGAGCTGAGTAGTGATGATGGAGGATTGATTGAGTTTGAGGTGGAAGAGTATGGTGAGAAGGACCCAAGAGAGCTGTTTCTCACACTTTCTGAATCCTCCGGGAGCCCGACGCCCAGCATTGAGGGGGAAGACACTGTCATGGAGATGGTTTTGGGCAGGAGAGAGAAACTAGAAGAGCAGAACACAACAGAAAGGCAACGCAGCAACAGGCTGACGGGGGAGGAGGAGGAAACCGGTGGAGATGTTTCAGATGTCCTGTTTGTGCCAGAGCTTCAGGTCAGATCATTTTTATACTCTTTTCAGGTATTTATACTGAATACTAATTTTTATTTTACTGTAATACAAAAAAAATCATACTGTAATACAAAAATTATTGTATTTGATATTATTATGAAATAAATTATTATTCAATTAATATATAAATTAATGTTTTATATACTGTTGCATTTTTATCTTTAAATTATTTTGACTACGCTTTTTTATTATATATATTTATATTATTTGCTATATTATAAGTATTTAAGCATCCTGTCTATTGGGAATTACATTTTGTTTTTAAATGTCTACATAATAATGTTATAAAAAGAATTTGCCATGAAAGTACATGTTACAATGCACAAACTTCAAAAACAATATCTAAATAGGCTTCTATGCAATATATATATATATATATTGATCATTTTTACTTTAGGGGCTTGTTTTAATAAAATTCACCCAATAATAGCACCTCTGGTTCATGCATTTGATATTTATTAGATGTTTTGTAAAAAACAGAACACCATTGAGAAATTCTCACATCTGGCCACAAAGTCGAGATCTGAAAAGGAAGGAAGTTCAGATGAGGGAAAATCAAACCATCAACCTGCAAGTGAGTTTAAGTCATTATGTAGGAGTCTAAAAAAACACTTTTATTGTGAATTCAGTGATAGTTGAAACATTAGTTGTAATATCCAAGCAGTCACATTTACGGAAATGTTTATTAGTGTGCCATGTCCTTGTAAATCTAAACTGAGTAAATGTGGCGCTCACAGGTTCTGTGGAGAACCCTTTGGTCGTTGACGATGATGCATCTGATGACGATCCTCACAGAGACGCTAAAGATGTCGCCTTTGCCCAGGCTTACCTAGAGAAGGCAAGAAATACTTAAATGCACTCAAATATTAATATTCATTTTTATGTTCAATTTTTTTAGTCTTATATTCAGTCTGTCTTTTCTCCAGGTTTATGAGGTGCTGCAGATGGTGCCTGGGAAAGTGGACGAGTTCCTGTGTGTTCTGTCAGAGTTTAAGAAAGATCCAGAAAGTCGCACGTCACTAGAGCTGCTGACGAGACTCAAGCCTGTGTTGAGCGACTGGCCTGAGCTGCTTCGGGATTTTGCTGCCTTCCTGCATCCAGATCAAGCCAGAGAGTGTGGCCTGGTAGAGCACAATTAACAATACTCTCATGTTCATGGCTAAATACAGCACACATAATGTTTCATGGTATAAATGATGCATGTCCTTATGTGTGGCTTCAGCTGGCAGAGCAGCAGGCGTTTGAGCGCAGCAGACGGTTTCTACGCCAGCTGGAGTGTACTTTTGGAGAGCAGTCAGATCTCTACAGAAAGGTGGTGCACATTCTACAAGGGGGTCCGTCACAGGATCTTCCTGACTTCAAAGAGGTATTCAAAATCGGCACGAGCAGTGTTTCCTTCTTATTCTGGCATTCGAACACCTCTTCTCTTTTTTTCTCAGATGAAAGCTCAAATAAGATTGCTGTTCTGTGATCACACTGACTTGCTGGAGGAATTCTGGGAATTTTTCAAGCAGCTATACCCACAAGTGCAAGATGAGGATCATGCAGACAGTGTGGAAACCATTCAGGGCTTGGAAGGAAGCCATGCATGTCAACCAATCAGAGCGGTCTTACCAGATAAAAAAATGGAGCCTGTCAAAACAGCCATTCAACACAGAAGAACAAGAGATAAACATGTTCAGGTGTCACATGAAGAGAACTTTTCTTATGTAGTCAGTGTATATAAAGATCCCAAGCCGTCTGAATTGTATGCATACCACATTATCATGATGTAAATTGTTTGTTTTATTCTCTTCTCTCTTAGATGGTAGAAACAAAAAAGAACAAGGTCAATAAACACAGTGTGGCAACAGAGTCAGAAAAGGAGGCAGCTGAATCCTCCTCAGTGGACAGTGAACAGTCTTCGTTTAATGCCACAGGAAGCTCAGTCTGTGCCAAGAATATCTCTCGCACACCAAAAGGGAAAAAAGTAGTCATTTGGACAAGGTTAGAAATGTTGTGCAACATTTATCTCTGACATTACGAAATATTTCCAGTTTTTGTTTCATGCAATTTCAGAAATATTTATCAGGGTTGTGTGCAATTCAGAATTTATTTGGAAAGACCCTTTAAACTTAAGTTCAACTCCTGAAAGTAAATTGAGATTGCAAACAGGATGCAAAATGTAAATGTTATGAACTGTAATTAAAGATCATCACATATGGTCTCAGTTTAATCCAGATGCTATATAGAGAAAGAGAGAGAACGGGTCGAATCAGTGTGTTCTGTACATGTATTATGAGTTCAGTCTTCAAAAGCTTCAGCAATGTTTTTAACTATAGTAAGATTTTTATTCAGCAAGGTTGCAATAAATGTATCAAAAGTGACAGTCAAGACATTTATGATGCTGTAGAATATTTCAGATAAATCATTGCTTTAAAATTGTCTAAACATCTAAGGATCCTGAAGAAAATCTGTTACCGTTTCCGCAGAAATATTATGTGATTTCAACATTGATAATAGTATTTGTGTTTGTTGAGCAGCAAATCTTATCTTAATCCAAATCTTAAGTTTATGGTGGATAATTAAAATCTTGTGACTGTTTCTTTTAGTTACAGACCAGTAGTTTCTTTATCTGTTTTTCTGTTCAAAATCCTGTGGATTATTGCCAGTTTTATTCAAATTCGCAATAATTTATTGAAAGGAAACCAAAGCTTCATTTCAGAATTTTACGCAACCCTGTTTATTGTGTAGCTGTGTAGCTCTTCTGAAGTTTGAGTGTATATCATGGTATGAAATGAATGTCTCTGTGTTTTGTTTGTGTGATAATAAGGGAGGCAGACCGTGTGATACTGACCACCTGTCAGCAGAGAGGAGCCAAGCCGGCCACATTTCATGCCATTGCAGCCCAGCTTGGCAACAAAACAGCCAACGAGGTGTGCTTTCTTTCACATTCAGAGGCTTTTCCTCACAAAAGATCATGTCCAGGTCGCATTTCACCCTGAAATCAAAATGTACTTGAAATCATAACATTCCTTAAAATGGACTCGATGCCAAATATCATTTAGTTTTATTTTGGGGGCAAAATATGCTCTAGACAGGCTTTCTGAGATTCACTTCTTGATCTTAGACATTGTCCTCAGCAGTGTGCAGTAACCTTTCATGAAGTCCAGTGTATACTGCAGTCAGGTTGACCGTTATGAATCACATAGTTGGAAGACAACCAATGTGTCCTTTTTCTCTTTAGGTTTTGGAGCGCTTTCAAGACCTCATTAAGTTGTTCCACAAATCCAGCAAGTTGCATCACACAAGCCAGTCAGACACCGAGATCCAGTCCGGCACGGTAGAAGATGAACCAGACTGACATTAAATGTGCTGAACGATGCGTGCAGGCTGGACCTGACTCCTGAATTGAAGGAGAAACAATGTAACACTTTAAATCTGTTTTCCTGAAGTACCTGAACAAACGAAACGCTGTGTAATATTAACACATTTGGGGGAAAAAACATTTCTATGATTCTTGATTTTGAAGGCATACACAAGCTTAAAACAGCAGTAAGACAATTAATTGTGGAGTTAGTGTAACATTTTTCTAGGCGATGTAAAAATATTTTTCTGCCTTAATTAGAGTGAATTGTCTTTATTATTAATATGGTTTCATAATAATTATATGAAGGTTGCACATATCATTAAATTTGAAGGAATATATCAAATAAACAATTTAATTGTTTATCAAGAATATGTCGAATACTATTTTCTGACTGTAATAGTGCAATAAACCTATCTCCCAGGAGGAACTTTGATTGACGGAGAAATCCACCAATGAGCGTTTTACATCTCATCAGCTGTAGAATGTCTAGCCAATCATCGCTCACTTCAGTGACGCATTGTGTTTTCATCCCGCCCCTCACACGAGCACACACATATCAGTGGAAACCGCCCGCCCGGTTATGCGCGTTTGTTTAGTTTAGTGTTGGTTTCTGCAAATAGGAGATTATTCCATCGTCCTGCCTTGATGGACAGTTTTATGTTGCGCGAGGTTTTGTGTGTGTTCGCTCTCTGTGTGTGGAGCTCTGCAGCGCGTGGACGCAGTGATGTGCTCGAGCTCAAAGACGCAGACTTCGATTACATCGCGCCCGAGCACGAGACCCTGCTGGTCAAGTTTTATGCCCCATGGTAAGAGAATAAGCATTCATTTACACATGCAGCTATGCAATTAAGAACATTTTGTTGTAAAATAATAATAAAGAGAAGGTCTGCGTGCATTTGCAACTCGCAGTACAGTGCTGAGGTGATGGCGCGCGCTGTCCATGGTACCTCAAAACAGATGATCAAACTCGCGTTTGTGTCAACCTTTCTTCATCTTGAAAAAACACTGTAAGGTTTTAAGAAGACCTGGAATATGTAGCAGCATTATTTGATTCACTGTTTATGTCACAAGTTATGCATCATTCAATATTGCCGTCATTTAGTATAGTCTTCCAGGAGTTTTTGATATTTTTTCTGCACTGTTTTCTTCTCAGGTGTGGTCACTGTAAGAAACTTGCTCCGGAGTTTGAAACCGCTGCTACACGACTGAAGGGAGCAGTAACTTTAGCCAAGGTATAATTGCATGCTAGGAATATTCTGGGTTCGATGCAATTGAAGCTTTTTTGACAGTGTCTGTGACATGCTACCAATTACTACATTTCTCCAACTACATACTACATATGTCCAATTTGTGAAAGCAAAAGTATTTACAGTAATGCTCTTACAATGGAAGTCAACGGGGAAAGGCATTGCACTAGGATACATATTATATTATAAGCGACCCCAATTGTGAGTCGCTTTGGATAAAAGCGTCTGCTAAATTAATAAATGTAAATGTATATTGCCCTGGGATAAATATAAATATTCACTATTTTGTAGATATTAATTATAGTCACAAATATTGTGAGATTGCACAAATAAGATTAGAACAAATGTATGACAAATCTATTTGAATCTTTCATTTTTCATCATGACTACATAAAGTGGCTATTACATAAAAAGCCAAATCTAATCACACATAAGTTCATCCTTCCGATTTAGACATCAGCTCAATTAACACCTTAAGTAGTGAAGAAGACATTTAAATACTTTAACAAAAATGCAAGCTTCACATTCCTGCGTTTAAACCCCCTGTCAGTGTTATTTTAGTATTATTGAGATGCTATACGTTTTTATTCATATTTAGATTTTTTGTATTTACCATTCTCTTTTTTTATTTTAAAGTTGTAGTCATTTTGTCGTGTTTTGTCATTTTTTAATTATTTTTGTGTTTTTTAAATGTTTAGTTTTTTTTGTATTAAAATTTGAGCTATTTAATTACGTAAGGAATAATTGACGATTAGAAAAATAATTTGCGTCGTGGCAGTTACACCTCGGGTGTGCATTATTTTTCTAACGATTCAACGGCCCGGAGTCGATTACTACGGTTGCTAGACTTGCCACACCTCAAGACATACATCAGATGATATATTTCAAGGCATTCGTCCGGTTTTTGTACTTAAATCGCTATTGTGAGTAGGATTATTTCTTCCGCATCTCATCCAAAACGTCATTTTAGACCTAGCAACTGAGGCTTGAGGCTTGAAAAATGCAGCTAATGACTAAGTTAAGAGAGAGCAAGAGCGCGCGTGCGTGAATTAGATTAATGCCGAGTTCACACTGCGCGATTTTAGCCCGATTTTTCACTCGCGACAGGTTTTGATAAATCTCCGACAAATGCCCGACATCGGAGGCAAATCGGTGCTCTCATTATATAAACTCATTATAAAATGCACAACACGTTGGTTTCACTTTCAAGTTGGCTACTTAGATTTGTGTATATAAAAAATTCCCGCCAGAAATATGTTTGTTAACAAGTCATCTTTGTTAATTATTGTGTGTTCACGGAGGACTAATAGACCATTTAGCAGCGTGATCTTGCGTTATTTCCTTCACTTCTCGCGTGCGTTTGGCTGTAGTTTGCGGAGCAGAGCAGACAGAGTTGTCGGCGATTCTTCCTATTGTAAAGTCATGCAGTGTGAAACCTGTCACCGGTCCATCGTGCAATGTGAAAACAGCAGCGACTGAATACTACCCCAGATAGTCGTGCAGTGTGAAAACAGCAGCGACTGAATACTACCCCAGATAGTCGTGCAGTGTGAACACAGCAGCGACTGAATACTACCCCAGATAGTCGTGCAGTGTGAACACAGCAGCGACTGAATACTACCCCAGATAGTCGTGCAGTGTGAACACAGCAGCGACTGAATACTACCCCAGATAGTCGTGCAGTGTGAAAACAGCAGCGACTGAATACTACCCCAGATAGTCGTGCAGTGTGAAAACAGCAGCGACTGAATACTACCCCAGATAGTCGTGCAGTGTGAACACAGCAGCGACTGAATACTACCCCAGATAGTCGTGCAGTGTGAAAACAGCAGCGACTGAATACTACCCCAGATAGTCGTGCAGTGTGAAAACAGCAGCGACTGAATACTACCCCAGATAGTCGTGCAGTGTGAAAACAGCAGCGACTGAATACTACCCCAGATAGTCGTTCAATGTGAAAACAGCAGCGACTGAATACTACCCCAGATAGTCGTTCAATGTGAAAACAGCAGCGACTGAATACTACCCCAGATAGTCGTTCAATGTGAAAACAGCCGCGACTGAATACTACCCCAGATAGTCGTTCAATGTGAAAACAGCAGCGACTGAATACTACCCCAGATAGTCGTTCAGTGTGAAAACAGCAGCGACTGAATACTACCCCAGATAGTCGTGCAGTGTGAAAACAGCAGCGACTGAATACTACCCCAGATAGTCGTGCAGTGTGAAAACAGCAGCGACTGAATACTACCCCAGATAGTCGTTGCAATGTGAAAACAGCAGCGACTGAATGCTACCCCAGATAGTCGTGCAGTGTGAAAACAGCAGCGACTGAATGCTACCCCAGATAGTCGTGCAGTGTGAAAACAGCAGCGACTGAATGCTACCCCAGATAGTCGTGCAGTGTGAAAACAGCAGCGACTGAATGCTACCCCAGATAGTCGTGCAGTGTGAAAACAGCAGCGACTGAATGCTACCCCAGATAGTCGTGCAGTGTGAAAACAGCAGCGACTGAATGCTACCCCAGATAGTCGTGCAGTGTGAAAACAGCAGCGACTGAATACTACCCCAGATAGTCGTGCAGTGTGAAAACAGCAGCGACTGAATACTACCCCAGATAGTCGTGCAGTGTGAAAACAGCAGCGACTGAATGCTACCCCAGATAGTCGTGCAGTGTGAAAACAGCAGCGACTGAATGCTACCCCAGATAGTCGTGCAGTGTGAAAACAGCAGCGACTGAATGCTACCCCAGATAGTCGTGCAGTGTGAACTCGGCATAACCTTACCTCTCTGAGTCTGTCTCTCATCAGTGTTCGGCAGCAGCGTTCTAGTGAAACTTTAAGTTCATTTTCCACACGAACAGTGCCGTTGTTACCTCGCTTCACTTGTGCGAAATGTCATGTACTTTTTTAGTTGCTAAACTATTTACTGACAAAGTCATCAGAGATTAACAACATTAGCGCGTATGTTTTTATGCGTGTAAACTGTGTGTGTGTGAGGGAGAGAGAGCAGGAGAAAGAGAGTCTGTGCCTTACGTACATAATAAAACGTAATTTTGTGACATGGACATGATCTGACGTTTTTATCCCATTGCTTACTATATTTATGTATATTTATGTCTTGTTGCATTGCTGTTGTAAGACCTTTTGAAATATCTGAAATCATTTGGCGAAGTGATACGGTCATGTAATGCGGTCGAGAAATGCCTGGAACTACGTTCGCCGTGCGATTCCCTGAAAATAGTTGCACACCTCAGAACATTCATCAGCCAATCAGATTCAAGCATTCAACTGCCCCGTAGTCTAAGTTAAATCAGAGCCGATCTTCACTATACTCACAGAGTACGCAAGCTGCGTAGGGCCCCTGAAACACCAGGGGTGCTCTCAACGATGATTTCATTTTAGTTTTGTTTTTTAATTTGGCCAGCGGCTGTGAAAACATGAATGATAATTTATTGTAATGCAGTGCGGTCGCCCTTTCTACGTAAAAATCAGTCAAATCATGTAACGTGAACGTAGTAAAGCAGGGTTCCTCAAGTCTTTCCCTGGAGGGCCAATCTGCTGCAGAGTTTAGCTCCAATCCTGATCAAACTCTGCTGGAGTGGGCCAGATCTGAGGATGCCTGTAGTAAAGTCTCTTGCTCGAGACTAAAAAACGAGTTGAAAGCATAGCGAGCCGCATAAGAGACACTGTTTCTTGAGCGCTTTCCGCTTTGCCTTGTCAACTAGCTTGAGATAAAATGGTCTGTGTGTGTGTGTGTGCGCGCATTTTTATGACAAATGAGGACATACATTTGTATGACATGGGTATTGCAAGGAGAAGGTGATTTATGAGGACATTGCCCCATGTCCCACTTTTCAAAACGCTTATAAATCATACAGGGAGAGTTTTTTTTTTTTTTTTAAATGCAAAGTCTCCTGTGAGGGCTAAGTTTAGGGCAATAGCACATACAGTTTGTACAGTATAAAAACCATTACGCTGATGGGATGTCCCCACTTTTCACAAAAACGTGTGAGCCCATCCGGCCCACAAATCCCCCCTTGAATGTTTTGATGGGTCATAGGGCCTTCAATTGGAGAGCAGAAAAAACTGAGAAATATAACCAAGGAAAACATGATTTTGTGATAATTTTACATTAATATTTCAATTTTGTGCAATATGATTTTAAAAATGTTTAAAGTTTTTATTCATGCTTATTATATTTAAAAATGCGTTATTCATTTTTTGATTTGCACTTATTATTTCTCGATCCCTGATCATTGTTGGCTATTCTGAAAACTTTGCTTTCAATTTTAAATCTTGAGCAATATACTTTTACTTGCGTTTTAAAAAAAAAATTCACGCTTGTTATTTTTTTTTTATCCGTGACTGCAATACATTTGTTGGAAATCTGATCCCACTCTGCTTCGACATGCGACTGGCGTAATGCTTCGGGGAGCGCTGATTCGTGCTTTTGGAGTATTTTCTTTATTCGGTTTTGCATGTGCTGTAATTATAAACAGCGCCAAATATCGGGGAGGTCTCCCTCATTTTGGCGATCGGCCCACTACTCGAATGGAATGTCCCGGTGTTCCCGACGGCCAGCAGGTGTTCCCCTAGACCTCTGGGCCCTATGCACTCTGTCACCCTTTTCCCCCCACTAGTGACGCCCCTGATCACCAGCACAGGTAAAACCAGATTATGTTGATAGTTTTGAACCTGCAATATTCCTATAGTGGAAACTGATCTTAGTGGTCAATATTAAGGAGCCTCGTGTGATGTAGTAATGTTCATAGGGGATTGAGTAAAGATTGATGTGAGCATTGTGTGAGGTTTAAGGATGTATGACGGTCTTTGTTCAGGTGGACTGCACTGCTAATACAGAGACCTGCAAGCGCTATGGGGTCACTGGATACCCAATGCTCAAAATATTTCGGAACGGACGGGAATCATCATTATATGATGGGCCACGCTCAGCTGGTATGTTTAATGATGGGCGGCATAAATACAATAGCAAATCTGGTGGTTATGTCATTGTGGGTGTATCATTTCCAAACAGTGGCAATTGTGAACTATATGAAGAAACAGGCCGGGCCGGATTCTGTGCCTCTCTATAGTGGGCATGACCTGGAGAACTTTATCAACAACTTTGATGTCAGCATAGTTGGTAAGTGCTTTTTATTGGCTCTAAAATGTGTTTTCATTT
This sequence comes from Ptychobarbus kaznakovi, assembly GCA_027422405.1. Lineage (NCBI taxonomy): Eukaryota > Metazoa > Chordata > Actinopteri > Cypriniformes > Cyprinidae > Ptychobarbus > Ptychobarbus kaznakovi. The sequence goes on along the minus strand of CM049802.1, from coordinate 26,084,445 downwards.
CTTCTCTAGATTGAAAACATCTAATGCAAATGTAATTTCGAAATTTCAAATGATATAAATTGTAATGCACGAATGCAGTAAATTTGAAGGGACATATGGAAAATACGTATTTTATTATTAATGAAGTTTGATTATTTTTCTTTCGTCAATCTCTCAGGATTTTTCTCAGGGACTGACAGTTCTCAACTCTCTGAATTTCTTAAAGGAGCCAGTTTAATGAGGGCGAGTTTCCGCTTTGCTCACACCTCAGACCTAGAGCTCGGAAAGAAATATGACGTCAAATATGAGTAAGCGGGTCTAAGCTGGTGGGTCTTAGTTAGAATAGCAAAATAAATAGGCTTATCCATATTAAACGTGAAAACACTTCACATATCTTTAGCTGTTGATGTCAGATTAATCTCTGCTCACTAAATTAGACATTAAGTTAAGCCAACATGGTTGCACGATAATAATAATAATAATAATAATAGGCTCTGTTTTTAACATTGATAATAATATAAAAAAATATTTAAGTGTATATTTATTATGTATATTTAAACACACATACACACATGTATGTATATATTTAAGAAAATTGTTGTTTATATTAAATATATTTTATATAATATAAATTATATGAATATAAATATATTCATGTAAATATTTTTTAAATATATACTGTATGTGCTTGTATTTATAAATACATACATATTTAATATACACAGCACACACACAAATATTATGTAAACAAAAACTTTTAATTTGCATATTGCTGGATTTGTTTATTTATAATCATGTTGATATTTGATGTTAAGGACATTTTTCTTTCACTTTGGTACCATAAACTATTTTGTTACTTCGTTTGGTGGCCACTCAGTGTCCAGATTAAAGTCTAAATCCTAAATCAATCCCTTTAAGTACCACTGATATTGACTGTAGCTGGGTATTCAGGATGAAATGCTAAAATGTAAATAAATATTAAAATCTGTAAACCCTTTGCCTGCAGGTCTGTGCTTCTGTTCCGCCCCCCCAGACTGAGGAGTAAGTTTGAGGAAAGTGTGGTTCACCACAGAGGACCCCTGTCCATCACAGACCTGCGCCGCTTCACCAGAGACAACACGTGAGTTGACAACACACACACACACACACACACACACACACCACACACACACACACAGCACCAGAGATGTAAATAGTACCTGAAAACTATACTTGAGTAAAGTATCTCTGAAGTATATTCACATTCATATTCACAATTTTGAGCACTCCAGGGTGATTATGAACATGAAATTATCCAGACATGCCTTCCTGCTTCACAGAAATATAAATAGGAGGGAAAACAAAGCCCAAATTATCTTAATTATCCATTACAATGAGAAAAAACTGAATATATTTCTGATGTGTAGCAAAAGATAATTGAGCTTCACAAATTAGTGAAGTGGCTTTAAGAAAAGAGCTAGAGCAGTGAAAACTCCCATTTCCACCATCAGGGCAATAATTAAACATTTCCAATCAACATAAAATGTTATGAAACTGCCTGGAAGAGGACGCGTGTCTATATCGTCCTAATGCACGCTGAGGAGGAGAGTTTGAGTGGCTAAAGACTCAACAAGGACCACAGCTGGAAAATTGCAAATTGGCAGAATTGCAGAAAATAGTTTAGTCTCGGGGTCAGAAAACCTTTAAAAAAATGGTCAAACAGAACCTACATCACCACATGTTGTTTGGGAGTGTTTAAAGAAAACTTCTCCTCGCTCATCCAAAAACAAACTCCAGTATATTCAGTTGTCAGACACGACTGGAACTTCAAATGGGACTGGCTTCTATGGTCAGATGAAAAAAAAAAATAGTTTTTTAGCAGCAAACACTCAAGATGGGTTTGGTGAACACAGGGATAAAAAGTACCCCATGTGTACAATTAAATATACTGCTGTATTTTTGATGTTGTGTGCCTATATTTCTGCTGGAGATATTTCTCTTGTTTAAGCACATGGCATCATGGATTATATCAAATACCAACAGATAAAAAATCAATAAGTGACTGACTCTGTTAGAAATCTTATAATGGGCCATGTTTGGATCTTCCAACCGGACAATAATCCAAACACAAACCTCAAAAACAACACAAAAATGGGTTACTGAGCACAAAATTAAGCTTCTGCTGGCCTTTCCAGTCCTCTGACCTGAACCCTGTAGAAAATGAGTGAGTGAACTGAAGAGAAGAAGCACCGTCATGGATCTGTGAATCTAAAGAGTCTGGAGTGATTCTGGATGAAGGAATGGTCTCTGATCTGTTTCAAAAAGTATTGAATAAAAGTGTGCAATTGTGGCCAATGTGTATTAGAGAAAAATATTTCATAATGATATTTCCCCCAATTTTAAATTCTTATTATCCAATGAAAGGTTAGATTTTTGTGAATTTTTTTTTTAAATAAAAGATAAAAAACAATGGCATACATTTTCACTCAGCCTTTTTTGATCATATTTGCAGGTGCCATGTTGGTGCCGATATTTTTGGCCATGACTGTATATCAAAGATGCACTGGTCAAATAGACAGGGCAGTCAAAAACTGTAACGTTGTGGAGAAGCTGGAGAAAACAGGCAGAGGCAAGTATCATTTTTGAATGGGTTTTGTTTATGTGCAGATATTAATGGTCAACAAAAACTGGAACAATGGTCGTCTTTTGGACAACAAGAAGCCAAGAACAGAATGGCAGGCAGGTGTTTTGAGTTAAACAGACAACCACTACATTCAACAACTCACAAAATTAAAATAAATAAAAGAACTAAAGAAACACTAGAATTTGGCTGATATTCTAATTATATATATACACTGGAGGCTAACAAGCTGAACAAGATAAGATACAAACTGACTACAAACACCACAAGAGACAGGAGGTGACATAAAAGTCCAAGACAAGGCACAGAAAACGCACCAAAAACAAGAAAGAGCTGATTTGGGAGGAGAGCAATCACGTTTGTTTTCTAAAACCAAAATAAAACTGAACACCTCAAAATTGCAAAAACAAAACAAAGAAAAAAGCTATATCCTTAAAAAAGGTCTCTTCAGCACAACGGATAGATAAAATAATGTTAAGTACAAGTAAAAAGTCTTCTTGCACTGGATGTGCTGGTTTCGGCTGCAGTCATGTCCTCATCTCATATATAAAACGCCTGTGATGCAACTACTTGTTAAGGAACTCACATTCACGTGAAGTAGCCTTGTTGACAAGTTTGGGTAAGTGCAAACCGCACAGGATATAGTACTTTCAGTGCCCTGTAGTTAGCGATATCATGCCTTTTAGCAGAAATAAACTGCTGCAGAAAAGCTAGATGTCATGCAAAATGTAATGTGTAACTGCAACACTCATTTCAAATGTAGTGGAGTAAAGAGTACAGAGACTCATTCAAAAATGTAAGTTGCGAATATCTTTGGTACTCAGTACAACTACAAAGTATCCGAAAAGATTACTTTAGTAATTAGTTACATTTACTCAAGTACTTTACACCTCTGCACAGCAAACACTGAGATCATTGCTTTTGCTCTGTAGTTTTGGACTCTGTCCTCACGTGACCAAAGAGAATAAGAATGCATTGAGGAAGAGGGATTTATTGACGGCTTACTACGACTTGGATTATCTTCACAATCCCAAAGGCTCCAACTACTGGAGAAACAGGTGAGTCATTTAAAACTAGTGATTGAATATGTTTATTATGAAGTCAAACAGTACATACCTGTCTTTCCTCCTTTAGAGTGCTGAAGGTGGCGTCTAAGTTCATCTCTCAGGGCCTGTTGTTTTCTGTGGCGAACCGTAATGACTTCCTGTTGGAGCTGGAGGATGAGTTCGGTCTGGGCACATCGGACTCAACTGAGCTGCCGCTTGTCACCATCAGGACACGAACAGGAAACAAATACACCATGAGAGAGGAGTTCACGTGAGTACTTCATATTGTGAGGATCCTGTTTTCAGAGTGAGGATCCTGTTTTCAGAATTATATTAGTTTACTAATTAGGACATTACAAGCCACAACACCCAAAACAGCATATTTCATTTAACAGCGTGGTCATAATTTTATTTTCGAAAACATTTCGAAGATATTTCTTTCAGGTGCTGTCATATAATTAGAATATCATCAAAAAGTTGATTTATTTCACAAATTCCATTCAAAAAGTGAAACTTGTATAATGTATAATTCATTCCACACAGACTGATATACAAGTGTTTATTTCTTTTAATTTTGATGATTATAAGTGCAACTAATGAAAACCCCAACAGTATCCAGAAAATTAGAATATTGTGAAAAGGTTCAATATTGAAACACCTGGTGCCACACTCTAATCAGCTATAACTCAAAACACCTCAAAGGCCTTTAACAGCGTGGTCATAATTTTATGCACAAGGAACATATCATAAACACTTGAAAAATCAGTCTGTGTGGAATGAATGTATACATTATACAAGTTTCACTTTTTGAATGGAAGAAATAAATCAACTTTTTGATATTTCTAATTATTGACCAGCATATACTATTATAATTATTGCACTGAGTACATTAAAATAAAATGAACTTCAGTTATTCTGATGCTTTTTCTCAAATGTTCTTTGTTTAAAATGAAAGTTTGAATTAGTGATTAATCGCGATTAATCGCATCCAAAATAAGTTTTTGTTTACATAATATATGTGTGCACTGTGTATATTTATTATGCATATGTAAATACACACACATGCATGTATATATTCAATACAAATTTTACATTTATACATTACATATATTTATCAATATAAATGTATACACGTAAATACATGTAAATATTTTCAAAATATATGCTGTATGTGTGTGTATTTATACATAATAAATAAACACAGTACACACACATATATTATGTAAACAAAAACTTTTATTTTGGATGCAATTAATCGCGATTAATCACTTCACAGCACTAATTTTAATGTTCACATCACATAAATAAATCAGCATTAAACGCATTTAAACTCAAAACGTATTACAATACCGTTCACATGTTTGGGGTCAGAAAGAGTTTTTTTTATTAATACTTTCATTCAGTAATGTTTGATTAAAACTGACATGAAGCACTTTGAGTGCCTAGAAAAGTGTTATATAAATGTAAAAAATTGTTAAAGTAATTAATGATAATAATTATTACAAACTTAAACTAAATGCTGTTGTTTTGAACTTTCTATTCATCAAATAATCCTGAAAAAATGTGTCATGTGCTGTGTCCGAAATCGCTCACTCGTTCACTAATCCCTTTATAGTGTATGGCGGTTGAGTGGACTGTGTCAGAGAGGAGTGAACGAAATAAGTGAATGGATTCGGACGGTGACGTATACAATGCGTGTGAGACTGTTGCAAAAACATCTTCGTCACATATGTACTTTTATATTACATGTACCTTATTTTAGAAAATAATATTAATAGCAATACCACTCAAAATGACTTTATATTGTAATTATACATACCTCCGCGTCAGCTTTGTGGTTTTATCGACGGTATATTATTAATTTGTTTTGTAATGCTTTTTTGTTTATAATCAGAGAACAAAATAAACACACATTAACACATGTTCATAATTTGATGTATTTATTATTTTTAGTATCTTGAAACTCTCCCGAGCAGCGTTTTGAGCTCAGGTAAGATAATGGTCGTAGAGCGCCCTCAGGCGACCGTTAATTTGACATGATAATGATACGCTACCTACAGACGATTAACACATTTTTTTTTAATTATCCACCAAATGATCATCATTTGTGTAAGTTAACAACAATGCCACCTCCCTAAACTAGTAAAATATTAAATTGAGTTATTGCCTACATTATATATTTTTACTATAAATAATGTATGAAATAAACGTTAAAGCAGAAATAATAAACATGTAAAACTCGCTTGCTCCAGCTCTCTCTCTTCCAGCTCGTCTGTTCTCCGCATTGGATTGTGGGAAATAGTGCTTCAGCGAGTGTACATCGGTTGTACACTCGAAATCAGAATGCATTGTGGGTAAAAAGTAGTGAACGAATGTAGGGAATGAAGTCGTTCACTCAGAATTCGGACAGCACTACAAAATGGCTGACACCCGATATAGTGCACTATGTAGTGGATAGAGAGCGGTTTCGGACACAGCTATGGTTTCCTCAAAAATGTGAAGCAGTACAACTGTGAAAAATAAGATAAATAATAAATGCTTCTTAAACAGCAAATCAGAATGATTTCTGAAGGATCACGTGACACTGAACACTGGAGTGATGATGCTCCAAATTCAGCTTTGATCACAGGAATAAATTACATTTTAAAACGCTTACTATAGATTTTAGTCATATTTCACAATATTACTGTTTTCTCTGTATATTTGATCAAATAAATTCAGGCTTGCTAACTATTAAAAAACTTTCTTCAAAACCTTGTAAAAATCATACTGACCCCAAACTTTTGAACAGGAGCGTTCAACACACATTAATAAGACTATCATAAAATTGTTTCAGTACAATGATATTTCTCATTTAGCTATGTCCCATAACATTAGAAGCTTTAATGATGTGATTTGAACTTAATTCGGTCCCTCCTCAGACGAGATGGCAAATCTTTAGAGAATTTTCTGGAAGACTATTTTGCTGGGCGACTGAAGCGTTACATCAAATCAGAACCTGTGCCTGCCAAAAACAATGGAGCCGTCAAGGTTAGTGAGACACGTGTTTAAATGAGCTTGATTTGGTCTTCATTAACAATCTCATATCAAGCGTTAACACAAGTCTCTGTCTGTGATCAGGTGGTTGTGGCAGATTCGTTTGAAGAGATCGTCAGTGACCCAGAGAAAGACGTGCTTATTGAGTTTTATGCTCCGTGGTGTGGCCACTGTAAAAAACTGGAGCCCAAATATACAGAGCTTGGAGAACGGGTGAGTTTTACATGACATCAGTGTGTCTTCATCTCCGTCTGAATCGCTTCTCATCCTGCGTTTCTGTTTTTTATGGTCTCAGCTATACAGTGACCCCAATATTGTAATCGCCAAGATGGATGCAACTGCCAATGATGTCCCGCAGGGCTATGACATGCAAGGGTATGTATTCTCTCACTCATCAAATGCTTTGTAGTGATTTTAGCTAGCCATTGTTTGTTTTTTTATTCTTTTGCAGGTTTCCTACAATATACTTTGCTGCTGCTGGCCGGAAAGATGAGCCAAAGCGATACGAGGTAATTGTTTATTTCCACCGTGACAGTGTTTCTTATCACTTATAGGGCCATACTGTATATTTGTCATTGTTTTCTTTCAGGGAGCCCGTGAAGTGAAGGATTTCATCAACTTCCTGAAGCGCGAGGCGTCCAAACCTCTTGTTCTGAATGGAGTCAAGGAAGAGCTGTAAACGTTAAAGGAGAAATTGTTGTATGTTGCAGAACGTTATTCAGGAAGAGTGAAGAATCCTGTGGGATTCTGCTGCAGTTCAGCCATACACATCACCATATCAAATAAATTGGCAACAATCAATAACATAAAACCAATGGTAATTATACAGAGATACAGGGCCTCATTTATAAAATGTTGTGCAGAAACCATCCTACATTTGATCTCATGATAATTTCTCAAATACAATGCGTGCGTGTGATTTATAGAATGAACGTATGCACAGAAAACACACATACGCCTCTCTTTTAGACGTGATCTCTATGAATCGCAAATGATCTTGAACTTGTGTGAAACTGAATGGTTTCAGCTCTCTGCCTCGTAAACGACTCCCAATTAATGTCATTAACATGTAAAAGATCACCAGTCATCATCCAAATCCTTTAATTTAGAGCAGCGAGCTTCAAGAACAGCTTACATTTTCAAAAAGTACTCTTGTACGTCTGCTCGGACCTTGAAGTGACGCTAAATGCTTGTCCACGTCAAAGGCAGTTTTGACAAATATAAGCGTTGACGTGGATCAAATCTGTGCGTACACTCTATGACTGAGTGTGGCCTCCAATATTTATATTGTCCACATGATAGAAAATGGTGCAGATTGCTGCTTATGTTGAGGAGTCCTGTTTTGTTGTTTAATCATTTTGTTCTGTTGCATGAGCTTCATTGATCTGTTTATACTCAATATTTCCATCTATATACATTAGTTATCATTGTTGTTCAACATACATTTACAAAAATAGCAATATTCATGCCGTGGATGGATGGTAAAACTAATCTGATTTCATGCAGTGTTGGTTTCAAGCAGTTTGTGGTGTATCAGCATAAGGAGCCATCTTTAGTTATCTTTTAACCCAAAGTCTGTTATGACATGGGTTGAACAATTAGTCATGTGATGTTTATTTATAGAGTTTGAAATGAATGCAGTTTATATGGTGTATGTTCAACATGTTTTCTACTTCTCTATGCTTTAAGGTTTAGTATGTAGGTAGTTTGTTGGACATCTAACTGAAGCTCTGTTCAGCAAGAGGTACTCACTGATGAGCAGAAAATGCTGGTTTATTAAATTAATTGATTTTAGTTCGCTGTTTCTTTCATGTTCAAATCTTTGCAATCTGAATGTGTTAAGCTGCACAATATTGTATATTTAATGAAAGTGAACGAACATGAAGGCAAGCTCCAAAATGAACCCTAAAAGTTGCCAATGCGACTAAATATAAAGCATACTAATACCACAGGATGTGGAAAACAGCAATGAATGATACGGTTTGAAAACAAGAGCGGTAAGTACATGACATTTGTCTATATATATATATATACACACCTCAGAGACATGTAGGACTCCCACACAACTTAGGAAAAGACATTTATTGTGAATTCTGAACCCTGGTTCCTCAGCTCTGAAGGGGGAAAAAAAAATTCAACAGGATCAACAAAAAAAAAACATCCAATGCTTTCAAACTGATTTATATATTCTACCCTTTACGCCTCTCTACCAGAAGAAATACTTTAAACCAGAGAAGAAACACGGGGCCCATAAAAAACATCCTAATTGTGGTTCTGTGGTAAATCCAGTCAAATCTCGACACCGGAAGAACTTCGCAGGTTGGCGTCGTTCTGACGAGGAGTGCAGGACTGATGATTAAAACAAAACATGTCTTTTTAAGACAGAGACAGTTTCCTGATTGCATTTGTGTCTTCCCATTTCTGGTCTTTTCTAATACATGCACTGAAAGCTTGCGGTCTGTCAACAAAGAAAAGTCAGAGACAACTCCAGCTATATTACTCCGAGCTTAAAACAAATCCAAAATATACTGCCTTTATCATGCAACAGTTTTAAATTAAACCTAATCTCTGGTTGCACAGAGGAGGGGATTGAACGATGATATACCCTACTTTTATATTCAACCATACATCAAATCATAAACTAATAAGACAAGTCAATTCATGATGCTCTTGTACGTGAACGTTACTTAACCTAAAACAAACAGGACCAGAGAGTAGAGTAGTGCCATCCTATAGGTCTCTATCTTTAATTATAACTTTATTTTCTGTGGAGGTTAAGAACTGAAATTGTTTTCACAAGGAACGCCCCGCCCTGTTTTCTGTACAGTGTTTCAGAGGTAAGATTTTTGTTTCTCCCCAGAGTGTTTTATAGTCTCACTCTCTCCATATTTGAACCTTAGTCTTGGTCGAATCTAAAATTGTTGGAGAAGAGCGAGGCCACGCCGACAGACACACAACCCACCCCACCCTATCCCATCCCGCCCTGCTCAGTTTCTTAGCGGATCGCTTTGACGGGACTCTTGAAGCTGGAGGCTGCCTGCAGCTGTAGCTGGTAAGCCATCGGGTGAATCTTGAAACCATAGAGCCTGGAAGAGGAGAATGACAGCTCTGAGAAACGAACGATTTTGGAGATGTGAGAAAATCCATTTATGTAGAGCAGCAGGTGACCGCCATGTAAAGGAAAGACGAACCTGGGCACAAACTGGTTGGCAGGCCTCTTTGGTCGGTACTCGGGATGCACCATGAAGAGCATGTGGGGGAAACCAGTGCCAAAATAGGCTCCATCGGTGTGATGGTGTCTGGACGACTTGGGTGTGTACACATCCATACACTTAGGGCAGTAGAGCTTCACCATGGCCTCGCCAGGAATGTCAGAGAGCCCTGGAGACAAAAACAGACACTAGACTCACTCACACGGAGTTCATGAGAATTGTACCTCACCTTGTAATCCTCATTTTAATTAAAGGAATAATTCACCCCAATTTTTTGCCATCTACTCACTCACCTTCATGTTGTTCCACCCTTGTATGGGTTCCTTTGTTCTACGGAGTAACTAAACAGTTGCTGATCCCCACTGACTTCCATAGTATGGAGAGGAAAAAACATACTATGGAAGTAAATGGGGACCAGCACCTGTTAGGTTACCCACATTCTTCAAAAATGTATTTTGTGTTAGCAGAAGAAAGAAATTGATACAGGTTTGGAAAGACTTGAGGGCGAGTAGGATTTTCATATTTCATTTAAAGGGTTAGTTCACCCAAAAATTAAAACTAGCCGTGTAATTTAATTTTGTAATCTAGGTGTATATGACTTTCTTCATTCAGATGAATCCAATCAGAGTTATATTAAAATTGTCCTGGCTATTCCAAGGGTTGTCAGTGCAGTCATTGGGTGTTTTCTGTTCAACAGTCCAAAAGACGTCAAATAAAGCGTGCGCGTCCGTAATGAAACATGCCTAACACGGCTCCGGGGGGTGAATAAAGGCCTCCTGTAGCAAATCCATGCGTTTTTGTAAGAACAATATCCATATTTTAAATGTAATAAACACATTATCTCACTTCCGGTATCTGTCGTATGAGCAAGCTCTTCCCGCGGATGACGCAATATGTAAGTCTTTTAAGTTGTGCATCTTTTTTACATTGAGTGCATTTACATGAACGTTCTTAAAGCCGGGTACACAATATTTGCATAATCGGGTTAAGCCCGGTACACACCAAGCTGACTTCAAAGAACTCGCGACGACAAAAGCCGACGGTGTCAACACTGAACACGCCAAACTAGGCTGACCGCATGACGTCGGCAGCATCGGACCAAAAAGCTGCACGTGAACACACCGCACAGACTTGTGCAAACTAACATGTGCGTTCTGAGTTAACTGTCCATATTAGCAGCTATCTAAAATATCCAAACAGAGAAACCGAAATAAAGATATACGAGATAAACACAGATATACGAAACGTAAACGAAGCAGGTCGGCTCGGTAGGCACGTCGAGATAAACGTCGGTCGGCCTAGTTTGTTTGGCGTGTTCCACTCGTCGGCAGTAGTAGACCGCCGGTGAGAGAGAGAACTCTGATTGGACGTTCAGTTTAACGAACGAGTCTGTGCAGAATTAAAGCGAAAGTGATGAAAACGGGCAAGTGAATTAAAGCGGCACAGACAAAAGGCTGTTTCTTGATGTGACATGATCTTGCCCAAGCATTCCAATATGTGAATGTTTTCATAACACGAGCTGCTTAAAATAATTTAAGTTTTCAACGTTACTGATATTCAAAATGGTAAGAAAGCACTGCTTCGTATATCTGTGTTTATCTCATATATCTTTGTTTCGGTTTCTCTGTTTGAATAACGAATATTTAGATAGCTGATAATATGGACAGTTAACTCAGAACGCACATGTTAGTTTGCAGTCGGCTGAAGTCTGTGCGGTGTGTTCACGTGCAGCTTTTTGGTCCGATGCTGCCGACGTCAACACCGTCGGCTTTTGTCGTCGCAAATTCTTTGAAGTCAGCTTAGTATGCATTGAGTGAAGCTGATAACACACATGGTCATGTTAACCCGTTTTCCTTTACCAGAGTAAGGTCATAGATGGCATAATCCGATCATCACATCTAGATGTTTGCCCCTTATGCCAAGTTCACCCAGCATGTAAACACTAGTGGTGTAAGTAAATATCGATACACGCGAGTATCGCAATATTTCGTTCAGCGATACTGTATCGATTCTCAAAAACGGAATATCAATATAAAAAAAATTATAATTCAAGATTCATGGCAGTTGTTTCGGTTTGAGTTCAGACCGCTAGACAGCAGTCTTCATCTCTGAACTTAAACAGTGACAGGAAATACTAGCCACTAATGTTAGCGTTAATATAGTTTGCTCCCAGTAATGGAGGATGAACGAATTGTTTCAGTTCCCGTTTCGGTGTAAAAAGCTTAAGTGTGGCGTCAATTGGGCTTTTGTGGTAACAGTCCGCCGCGTCCCGTGTGAAAAGCCTTCGCGCAGGGCGTGGCTGCAGCTTTCTCTCGTGTTTGTGGTGTTTTGTGCAGTTGGAGCGGTACTCGTGAAACTTGTGAAATCCAAGCTGAAAGGTTGTTCAACATCTGTATTTATTTTATTGTTTTGATTTCTTTAAGAGTCCTGCAAGCACTTATTTTTCATTGATATTAAGCAAATGTAATTTTTGGTTTCAGATCAAATGTTATGACACTATGCCACAATTTTAAACTTAAAGGTCCCATATTGTACACCTTTCTGGAGTTTTATTTTAGGTTTTGAAGTCCTTAAGAATATATATTTGTGGTATAAGTACCAAAAACCATCTCAATATATTTTTATAGCTCCTCTTTCAGGAGCTCTGCTAGTTAATATTCATGAGCCTCTCTTCTGATTGGCCTGTTGTTTTCTGAGTGACGCACGGCCAGGCCAACCACAGGTAACTAGGGTCATGTCGGGCCGACGTCAAAATTACGTCACAGCGCTTGCTGGAAGCAAAACAAAGGGAAAACTGGAGGCGGCCCAGATTCGGCTACATAAGGAGCTTAAAATATCATCTTGTTGTGATGTTGGGTGCCAGAATCGACGTCATACAGCCTCAAATTAGGCATTTTATTGCATACCTGCTGCCGCTGCCAGACAAAAAAAATCTGACGACAGCTGTGGTCAAACGAGATAAAACGAGCGGACTGGACAGAAATGATTGCGTTTGCAGTGCAGGTTATTTCAATAAGCTGGTTTTTGTGAGTTATCAGCGTGTTGGTGTGCATGTAAATGTGCTCGGTGTCAACATGTGATCCGTTTATGAGATGATCAAATTGAGAAATCATCATAAGAAGTGATTATCAACTGATACCAATCAATCAGACCATCCCCAATTTTTGAAAAAATAAAAAATTACAATGGCAAACATTACATATTTGAAGTAAAATAAATGGGACACCAACCAATGGGCAGCATTGGTTGATTCTCACAGTAAACACGAGGACAATAGCCAAAATCTCCCTGCTGGTACTTCTCCAGCTGCAAGAGAAAACAAGCGCAAAGTCATACGTATGAAGCTGGAAAAAACTGCCTTAAATAAAACTATTAAAACGACTCAATAAGTAGATGACCCAGGGATAACATACCATCTGGGCAATGCCACGGTTAGTGAGGATATAGCGCGCGTGGATCAGTCCATACAGCATCTCAGCAGCCTGCTCAATCAGGTCACTCTGGTTAGGGTTGTCCTCCAGCTCCTCATCTGATACAAACACACACAACAACACCTTTACACAGCTAGGCAATCACAACGTTTAACGTCAGCATGACACAGGAATGTGAGATTTCTGTAAGAGATAAAAAATCTAGCTTTCCCTCCCTAATGTGACACATCTGAGACATTCTCATATGAGAAAAAAAGAGTGGGACTTGATTTTGTCCATCAGGAATGGATTGGATGTGATTGGCACAAATACGGGACAAGAGTCCCTCCCATCCAGCAACTTGTCCGTGCACACACCATCAGAGAAGTGTTAGAATGATAACACACAGATAAATAATTTATAATACATTGTAACATTCCATAAATAAAAGAACTGCCCGTTTTGATTTCATAGTGACTTTAAACAGTGAAATGTAGGTCTTCTCTAGTATGGTTTTAAAGTGTTACATTTAAGAGTGAATATGCTTTATTTACATCACATTTAAATCAGACAAAAACTAAGTTACAATATGCTTTTTTCTGGGAAACATTTAGTTTTAGGCAAATAATTATGTGCATAAAATAAGCAAGTGTCTAACTTTGGTTCAAGACATTAAACAGATGAGGAGAGTGAATTCATCTGCTCTCTGGGAGGGAGATTCGTGGATTTGGTTTTAAAAGATCCTGCCTAAAACAACATTATTAATGTGCCTGGTTGGTTGCGTGCACAGCCTAAAGCACATGACCTTCAAGACACAATGAAACAGAAGTAGCAATAGAGCTTTTCTTCAATGTTGTGATTGTAAGAGATTATCAAAAAAGAAAATTAGGGCAGGACTTAATTTTATGCATCAGTGGTTGATTGGATGTTGAGATGTGGCCGTTGCACTCCATCGGGGAGACTGATGAACAGGGTTTAAGGGGACTAAATGATTGGAGAAAGCCTGCATACGTCACCAGAGAAAAGGCTGTCATTTTTACCACAGGATTATGGCATTTTGATAAAAACCATATAAGGTGGTCAAGCATCATTTCAAAAATAAAACCTACACAAAAAAACACATGAATTTTATTTCAACGCTGCCTTAAACCCGTTAAAGCCTGTTTTAAACAATCACTGACCAGGTTCCAGATCCAGGATCATGTCAAGGGCTTGTCTGTAATGGGGAACTTGCTCGTTGAGTCCCGTAAGATTAAACTTGTCCTGAATGTAGTCCTCGTCTACCTGTACGGAATAAAGAGAGATGTACCATACATTTAGTTATTTAGCAGACGCTTTTATCCTTAGGTCTGCAGAGAAAGGGGATAGGGCTTTTGCAGTAGTTGCCCCTAAGTTATGGAACAACCTACCACTCCATGCTAGATCTGCTTGAACATAATATTCTCATGTTTCCCAGTTACAAATGTAAGTGATAGTGTGCTTTGTCCTATAAATGACTCAGTCCCACAAGTTCATATCAGGAGGGTGTGCTCATGTCAAATACATGTCAATTCTTCAGTTCATTTCTATATAGTTAAGCTCACATTTTAACACTCCCTAACATAGTTACACAATAAGTGATGTTCAGAAACAAATACAAACCTCACAGAAGAACTCGTTTCCCCGCAGACCACAAAACCAAGAAATCCACGACACTTCCTCTGAGCTACTCATGTTGGGAAACTAGAAAAGAGTGGAGTAGAACAACAATAAACGATACAGAATTAAATAACAGAGACAAAGATTAACTATAAGTTAGCTGCTCCAGAAAAGCTAAGTCGGTGTTCACTGGTACTACAGAACGAAAATGATAAAAATCATACTGCTGCGTTAATGCGTTTCAGATAAGTAACGTTACATGTATATTAAAAAATGTATCGCGTATAACGTTAACGGTTTTCACGTAAACAACTGGCCAGACGCACGCTAACACAGCGGGCTGGTTACCGTTATCACCGAGTCATATAGACAAACACGTTTATGTGTGAGCAAATTTTAAACCACTGGCACGTTAAAAAGAGTGGTTTGTATCTTGATAAATGTCTATTTTATAGTACGTGTGTTCGGCTAGCGATAGATGAGTTTAGCGTGTCGCTGCTAGCTGCGCTTCAACGTAACGTTAGGCCGCAGCGAAATCGCCGACGGTCTCTAAAATATGTCGATTGAAGAGAGTCCTAAACACATACAATTAACCGCAAATTCACATAAATAACCCATAACTGCGCACATATCGAAACTACTAGATATTCCTGTCCATTATAGCGGTGAAACGCGTTTATTCGCGTTACCTCAAGGATCTCCCGGGGTCGATGTTAGCCGCAGCGATACAACTGAACGCTGATTGGAGGCTTCCGCTCTACATACAGCACGTGACCGTAAGATAGGTCACTTCCGCTCTCAAAGGTCTTGTTGGAATTGTAGTCTTTATAATCAGAGGTTTTTCCCCTTCGTAGTTTTCTCGCTATTATCTGGAGAGTTGAGTAGGACCAAATATTCATGTAATATTATGTCAACATAACAATATATTGAGGTCATCGAATTATATTGCAAAACTGACATAAGGTTTATGCTAAGATATGCAAGAATAGTATAAATTATACAATGCATGACTATTTACCCTCTTGGAATGCATGTGGATCAACCACAAACATTTTACGTACTTAACATTTACAGCAATAACTTAACACGTTTATAGTAATAAAATGTGTGTACCTAAAACATGTAGAGGAAATCAATGAAATTATGATGGACATGGTTTGTAAGTATGAGAAGACAAAAAGCCTGAAAAGGTCTTAATTCATATTTAGCATACTCTTAATGACACTGCGATGAAATGAAGTCAAACCACAGATCTTCCATTAAAACAAAAGATTTTTATTCAACTTTTTCTCTGTATATTTTTAATTATAATAAGACACTTCTCTGCTTGTACATTGCTCCCTTGAACTTAAAAATGGCAACAAATGTGTGTGGGAATGTAAGTTGGGGCGGACAAACTCAGATGCCTACCAATATACATACATGTGTGTATATCAAGGATCCAATAAGAAGCCATAGATGCTAGGACAGCAATCACAACCTCAGGTACCTTGGTATAGTTAGAAGTATAATACAATCTCAGAGTATTTCAAGGAATACATACATTTTTTACTCTATATTGGTACATATAATGGGACCACATCAATGGTTTAGGTTTAAGAGGGATGATAAACAGCACTGAAAGCCGATGGGAGAACGGCTTCCAACGAATAGACCAACCAAGCTGTATCTGAGGACCAAACCATGCTTGAACAAACTTCTGCAAGAAACGTAAAATAAACCCATTTTAGTTATTTTCCTAGAGAGGAAAAAAAAAAAATATATATATATAGATTTAATATTTTTTCCACTGCACTTCATTTGGATTAACATATACACACACTTGAATGTATATAATGAAAATATCCTAGATAAAATAAACATCCTAATAGTGTCAGAAAAGGTGGGCAATTGGGACTCGTGTTCACATTTCACAAAGCGTTCTATCCTCAAAAGAACACATTATATGTAGAGATCAGATATAAATTCACACATACTTTTTAAATGCCCTACTCACACATACATTTCATTTGAAAGCCCTACTACTTATTTCAAAGCTACTCATTAGACCAAGGCATTCCCAGAAAACAAACAAACCCCAACTTACACCATTAGGGTACAGATGCTGGTCAAAATGAGGGAACAATGCTTTGATCCGTTTCTTTTTAGACGTCAAGCATTTGTGGTTTCTCAATAACCTGGGCTCAGGCTCCCTAGATGGGCAAGTTTTGTTTGACGTCAGACATATTGCACATTGAACCAATGTCTCATTTTGTAACACTACTCAAAAAGGGCCACAGACTCCTTGGCATTGACTTGTGTCTCAATGAGATGACTGGTAAATTGAAGATCAGTCCAAGGATGTGAGCAAGACAGCTGCTCATAGTTCTGAGACATGTTTTGGGGAACTTTGGAAATACACACTGGAGGATGAGCTTGTGTAGGCTCCAAAAAAACAAAGGGAATTTACAATGCAGAAGGTGGTCAAAGAGTGATTCTCTACACTCCCTAGAACTGGTAAGTGAATATAACAGTAGCGCAATACTTGTCATGTTCAATAACCTGGAACTGCAGTGTGAGACCTAGTCAGATAAGATGCCCAATATACAGCTACTCATTTGGAGGAGAAAGAAAGGAAAAACAAAAACATTTAACTATCTTTTTTCTAAAGGAGAGTTTTGGAGTTTACTGACTTAACATAAGTGCAAGACAAAAGAAAATCATTAACGGATGTTCTCGACAAAAAACAAAACAACATCTAATTTAATGAGGATCTGACACTAAGGCTAAGAGTCATTTGATTTGCTCACAACATAAACAACCTTAAAACAATGTGATCCATGAAGAGGAACTTTTGAAGGACCTTCATTCAAGATCAACGTCTAATAATATTAACAAGTATAATGTGCACTATTAGACTACAATTCCATGCAGAGGCCAAAGCAGCTAATGAAACTATGTGAAATCCCAAAGCAATGAGCAGAGAGGACCTATAACTTAACATAAGGAAAAATACACCACATAGTTCTGAAAAGTGGGCATTACAGTGATTTTCAACAAAAAAAAAATGGTGAGATACTTCGCAGGCACAATAGTATGTGAGTTTGAACCAAAAATGAAGATGGTTTTATTTAAAAATTAGTTTTAATTACCTGCTTTTCAGAAGAAAAAGAAAGATTTCCTCAACTTTAAGAGGCTGAACTGAAAAATAAACACCACAAGAAGGGGGGAAACAAATCTATGATACATTTGTTCTCATTAAAAGAGCAACATCCAGAATCCAACATGTGATGTGAATACACAAGTACATAATAACAACCTTGGCCTTTCATATTTACTTCAAGCCACAGTTCTTACACAAACACACATAACACAAACTAAGCACAACTTTGTAAGGTTTATGTCATTTTGTGCTTGTATATGCAAACATAAATGGGCCATGTGGTCAAATGTGTTTTCAGTCAGCAAATATTTCCATTAAAACGGGGTGTAGTATGTAAAATCTCAGAGTACAGTTTAGGATTCATGGGAGCGTGAAAGGACACAAGAGTGTGAATTTCCAAATAAGGGACAAAAAGTTATAAACCAAAAGAACTAGAATGTGTCATGGTCTTGGTAACTAATCTTTTACGATAATAAAGTGTTAACATGTTAAGGGGGAAGAGGTTTTACAGAATAGAGTGGCCAAAGATAGAGGGATGCATTTGAAATTTTTCCCAAAAAATCAAAAACAAAGCATCACTTCCTGTTCTTAGGAGAGGGCCAGTTGCCACGCCTCTCACCACGATTGCCCCCGCCATTGCCAGCTCCACCCAACGCCCCACCAGCGCCGGGCGGACCCCTGGGGCCTCTTCCTCCACCACCACTACCACCACCATTAACCCTTCTGTTCTGCCTCTCCATTACAGGGCGCTGACTGGTGAAGCTTCTCTTGCTGGTGGCCAACTCTTTAGCTGTCATCTCTCTCTCACCCCCACCGCCACCTCCACCACCTCTTGCGGATGGATGGTGGTGGTGGTGGTGGGAGGAATAGGGTTTACCGCGACCCCCACCCTCTCTTTCTCGAAACTCTGTGAAATCGCTGCTTTCGGAGGCTGTTTCCCATTCCTCATTGGCCTGATCAGAGTTCTGGTTGGAGACGTCTGGAGATTTGGCACCCCCAGCTGGGTTATGGTTGTGATGGTGTTGAGGGCGCGACTGGGATTTGCCCTGATAGTGATGGTGGTGGTGGCTATTGAAATTTTGGTTCCCACCCCCAAGGTTGCTGCTGTTATTATTATTGTTAGAAGTTGCGGATACGCTGTGTTTTGCATTTGCAACAGCTGCAGTGGATGCATTGGGAGTGCTATTGGTTTCTTGCAGGGAGTTCTGCAAAGGTGAAGCAGGCCGCTGCTGTTGTCCAGCTACGACTTCAATAATTACACTGCTTCCATTGATACGGGCTGCATTTTCTCGCTCTTGCTTAAGTCTGCGGAATCTGGGAGGCTTGTCCTGTTGATGCTGGGATCGTCCATGGCGTCTGCGACGAGGGGGTTGCTCGAATCCCCTGTTAGGGAAACCTCGTTCGTCGGGGGCAGACAGAGGAAGAGTCTGGGCAGGAGTGCCAGTGGAATTTGAAGGAACATTACTTGAGGACAGTGGGGCTCCAGCGCTTCCATTCTCAGTGGACCCCTGTTGGACAGCTGTGGGCACAGAGGGATTAGTTGCGCAGGGATTTGCACTTTGACTCTGAGACTGATTCTGGTCTGCAGCTTTCTTCTTGTCAACATTGGCTCCACGGCCTGAATTTTTAGGAGGGGGTAGCTGTGAGGACGTCTGTTGCTTTCGCACAGTTGCAGATTTTGCAGACCAGCCATGAGAACCACTGCAAGGTCCAGATCTGTGTCCACCAGACACTCCACCACTGCCTCCACTTCTATGGAGACCTCCTCCAGCAGCACCACCACCACCTCTGCCACGTCTAGAGGGCACTCCCCTTGGCGTGAACACTCTTGTCTGGGAGTTTCTGACTGGAGCTGAAGACGACGAAGGGCCTTTTGTAGGGTTCTCTCCTCCGACACCAGTCTTAGTCTTCAGCTTGCGGTCTTCCTTGTCAGAGTGAGCAAGGTCACTACCAGCACTCTCACTGCCCGTTTCAGATCCCCGTTGTCTCCTCCTCTTTGGCACCTCTTCGTATTCAGAGCCTTCGCTTCGAGTCTCACTTCGGTTCCTAGCACGCCCCGAATTTGGCTGAAAGCCTCCATGTCCATGCCTACCACTGCCAGATGATGCCTCTTGCTTGTATTCTTGATTAGAACGTGCATGGTGGTAGCCAATGTTGGCTGATCTATAATCCCTGCTGCTCCTGCCACCTGGTTTGCCACGGCTGCCACCACCTGCACTGCCAGTGTAAGTGCCCCTGTAGCCTCGGCCTCGGCCGTAGAACTCTCCTCGGCCACGGTTGGATCGGTTACCTCTGGACGAAGATACATGGTAAGTTGTGTTCCCTCTTTCAACAGAATGCTCTCTTTCCCTCCTGGACTGTGAAGCTGAAGAGCCAAAGTTCTGGATAGAGCCTTCTCCATTTTTGAATCCTTTACCTGTACCCCCAGTGTTACCTCGCTCCTTTCCGCCAGTTCTGGGTTTATTTGATGAGACTGCATCATCTTTCCCACCGAGTGCTGAGGAGCCTTGAGCCCCAGAGGCTGTTTCTTGTTTGGTAGCGGTCTGAATAGCATCTTGTTCTTTATATTTACCAGAGCCCCCAGTGGTCTTTTCTCCTCCTTCACCACCCTCTCTTTTCATCTCTTTAAGTACTGGTCTCTTAATAGGACCTGCCCGCTTGGCTGTGGTGCCATCTGATTGAGTAAATGATTTGTTCTCAGCCCCCTGATTTGCAGGTTCTTCAGTATTTCCACTCATTCCAGAGCCCGGAGCCTTTCGGTTACGGGTTGAGCCCCCACTCGCGCTACTGCTACCAGGCCTCGGGCCCCAGTGTGTCTCAGTTTTGTGCTCCCGACTGCGAGGGTTGGCTTTAGGGTGGTGCTGCTGCACAGAATGCTGATGGGGCTGATTTTGTGCATTTCCCATTTTCTGCTGTTTCCTTCCTGAAGCATGAGCAGATACAGTATCAATCGGCGGTTGGACCTGATTATGTAAGGACTGTTTTCCACTACCATCTTCTCTAGCTGAGGAAGATGATGATGATGAACAGGAAGGGGAAAGGGACAGCTGATGGAGTGGAGGTGAAGGGTCACCCTTTTTTGGCTCCCCCCTTTTTTCACGCTCTCTGCCATTCTCTTGCTTATGAGGATGAAGAGATAAATGAGGGGCATGAGTGTAGGGACCACGGTGTTGGAGATGCGAGTTGGTCTCTGAGGCCGAGTGATCAGAACGGCAATTACGGTCATAATGGGGATGAGGAGTACCCCAGATTTGGCTCTGTTGACTACCCTCCTGGTGGCCAAAACCATGCAATTTCCCTCCACTGCTGGCCCTTTGCTGCAAGTGGGAGCCCATTCTGGATCCATTTTCAGGGTAGCTACTGTAACCTCCTCGCCCACCCACAAAGGGCTGACGATGGGCATGGTGGCTAGCACCCTGGGCCCCAACTTGAATCCCAAGAGGTGGTGGGGTATGGTTGGATGAGCCAGATGGAGAGCTGGGCGGCTGAATGGGAGCTGTGCCTCCCTCCCGCGCAAGTACTGGAGGAGTGTCACTTCTAGAAACATTAAAACAAGAAAAATATATTATGCTTCTGAAACAAATTAAAGAAATCTGGAATATTTTTTATAGAAACTGGTTTAAATACAATATCTTTGCTGTCAATCGATAAAAAAATATTAACTTATTAAATCGCCCATTTTTCTGAAATTAATCGCGATTAATCCCACCTAACATTAAAGTTTTTAAATATACTTTTTTATTGCAATAATTTCACATTCAATCTTCAAATTAATGTACAAACTACAAAGACAGTATAATTTTGATATTTGTTTAATGTCATCTTTTTTAATGACTGAAGGCCAGTATCACTGATACCAATTAATACTGATTTCTTTATTTTTTTTAAATGTCCCCCTAATATTTAACCATTGACTATATTCAACATTACATTATAATTAAGAGCTATACATTTTAACATTTATTAGACTTTAAAAATAACTTCTAATTTAAGTTAACTTTAAACAATCTTCACATAAACTCATTATAATAAATGTCATATTTAGCTACCTGTGCCCCTCAGCAGAAATATAAAGAAATTGAATAAAGTTATCAAACACTAAATTCTAAACTAAATATAGATGAATACTTGAAGCTATAAAAGTTCTTGATTTCTAGATTAGGGAGACTGCTCCAGGACGGTTTTGAAAACCATTTCAGAGACATGTTCTTAAAAGTGACTCATATAACATATTACATAGAACGCACAGTTTTGAGGCAGCTTTAATCGCCTTTTTGGTAACTTCATGTCTTAACTGACCACGACATTGCATGCTCGTAGTTTATTTCGTGCTTTGATATGAAATGAAAAAGGCTACAGCGCATTTGTGCATGCAAAAGCATGTCTCGCGCCTGGTGCTTAAGTGAAGTGGAAGCGTGTGACGCGTGTCTGAAACATCTCCAGTTTTGATTTGGTCGTAAAGACATTCTGCGACTGAATAAAAAAAACTCCTTGCCAAGAAAAGACAGAAGTAGCAGCTATGAGTGGGGTGGCCAACCCAAGCCCCGCCCCTGCGTTAACGGCGCTAAATAATTTTAACGTGTTAAACTGAAAAATGTCATTGCTTGCGTTAATGCGCTAATTTTGACAGCACTAATTTATATATGCATTAATGTTTAAAATAGCTTCTTGTTACCTTTGACCTTTGCCAGCCTCCTCTTCCTCGACAGCTTTCTGACATAGGGGGGAGCTTAGACCTCGACCCTCAGTACCCCCTGGAAAAACATCAGGTCCCCAAGCCAGTTTGGGATCCATTGGAGGTGTGCCACGATGGGGATGAGGGGGTCCACCATGCTGCTGCCTATCAAACGGATCTGACCCAGAGCCACCTGAATCAGAACGCTCTCGACTCATCATCCCTGAAACATAAAAGCACCTATAATCTCTGGACACCAAGACTGTCTGACTAATATTCACAGTTGATGTCAGTTATTTACTAACCAGAAGGATGCATGCTGGGAGTGTAGTAGTCCATAGGTGGGGGACGTCCCTGCATCATTCGGGGGTCCATGTAGGGCATCATCATCCAGCGGGGATCAAAGTTCATAGTCAGAGGTGGAGGACGTCCCATTGAGCCAGGAGGGTAAATGGTTGGCTGTTTGGGCCCAGACTGTGGTGTAGTACCTGGAGAGGGGCCCTGCTGATTCTGGAGCTGATTTTGGACAACCTGGTTATGTTGCTGCTGCTGCTGCCACTGCTGCTGCTGTTTGAGAAGTTGCTCCTGTCCACAAATGATACAGACCACATTTTATACAAAAAAGTATTTTTTTATGTTTGTCAAACTTTAAACCCAGTAACTGAGTATAAAGACGTATATTTGTTAGTATGTTAAAAGATAAAAATGCTCTTTATATTTTTGCTTGGGTATGAAGGTAGTGCACTCCTATTCCAATAATCAAATTAAAGGTATAGTTCACCCAAAAATGAAAATTCTGTCATTAATTACTCAACCTCATGTCATTCCGAACCCATAAGACAAGGAACACAAATTAAGATATTTTTGATGAATTCTGAGAGCTCTCTGACCCTCCAAAGGCAGCAAGGATCCTTACATGATCAAGGTCCAGAAACATAGCAAGGAGATCAATAAAATAATCCATGTGACATCAGTGGTTCGAGAATACTCATTGCTTCAAAAAACTCGGGTCAGAGACCTCTCAGAATTCATCAAAAATATCTTAATTTGTGTTCCGAAGATGAACGAAGGTTTTACGGGTTTAGAACAGCATGAGGGTGAGTAATTAATGACAGAGATCTTTTATTTTTTAACATAACTCCTGAAAATAAGGACTCACACGCGTCTAATCTAAAAATTCTAGTTTGAAGGGATTAGAACACTTAAAACAGTTTCTGGGATATAATGTTTAATACATTAACTGAAGCACTAATTGTGAAAGTCAAGTTCATAATATACATTCATTAATGGATATGACTTTTTCCATATTTAGAGAGAAAACATCCAACAGGAAACAAACCTGTTGTTGCCTCTGAAAACGAGGAGGAAGAGATTTTTGATACTTGGAAAAGCCCTGCCCAGATGGTCCACTCCCCTGTCGTCCTGTTCCACCAACATTTTCAACCACCTTCACCGTGTCATCTCCACCTCTAGTGCGGATATGCACCACAGGTTCCTCTTTGGCATCTCCAGGCACTGGGACATCTAGGGTTTGTGGATGCTGGGTGGGTTGAGGCTGCAGAGCTTGCTGGGACTCTGAATGAAGAGGAAATCATACATGTTACATTTCAACTCAAAACAAATACTGCAATCTGCTCATCATCTTCTACTACATTCACCAAGGAAAGTACACCAAGAGTCAGAATGATGAAGAAATTATATTGCCCATTCAACCAAAAACACTAGACATTTTTTGTAACTATTTATGTAAAACTAACCAGTGTTGGAGTCATGGCTGCTGTTGCTACCAGCACGCTGTCTGTTATTAATATTCAATCCTTGTGTTGCACCGCTTTCCTGAGAAGATGATAGAGGAGGGTCTTCAGTGTCCACACAGGGGGATGGTGGCTGACTGACATTGGGTGATGAAGCAGGCGCAGACAAGGAAGGACTAGGACTGTTGGTCGGAGCATCACTGGGTTTCACAGACTGTTGCTGCTGCTGTTTTTCATCAAGTCTTTTCAGCTTCTCTGCACAGGCAGCACGGCGCTCCTCCTGCATCCTCCGCTCCTCCTCTTCTCGCCGCCGACGGGCACGCTCTACCGCAGCAGAGATCTCAGTTGATGACTGCTTCCTCCGTTGCCGCCATGTCTCATCCTCATCCTCACCCTGTTGCTGGGGATGCAGGGTGTTGGAGGGAGGAGGAGTCTGCCCACCAGGCATTGCCCCCGCCTGCTGCTGTGCCTGGGCATCACTGGGCTTCTGGGGGGCTAGGATGGGGCCTGAGATTGGCGACTGGTTCGAAGGCCGGTCCTGTTGACAAAAAGTGGTTTATTAACTAAAGTTCACCAAGACAACCACAACCTCCTAAATCACCAACATGCTTTTGCTAGAGCTTCATGTCATATCCGTCCTATTTCTTGGACTCTTTCCCCATGTACCTGGCGGTAGTAGGAGTAGGGCCCTTGTCTAAGAAGTGGACCTGGTGGGGGGGAGGGTTGCTCCCTTGGGCCACCTAGTCCAGGCCTACGCCCCTGCATAAGGGTACATGCATCAATCAGTGAGTCATCCAGGAAACACCACAAGCATTTTCCTGTCCTCACAGTGACTGCACATTATTTGGCAAAGGCCAGTGGTACCAAGGGCTTGAACCTGAATGGGGAGATGAGAGGCATACCTGATAAGATCCTGCATTTGCCTGACTGCTCCAGCTGCTTCCACCCTCCTCTGTCCAGCCTGGCTTGCAGGTGGGGGACGCAGAGCCATCTTCAACAGAGGAAGGAGGGGTGCAGCGTGAATCCCCTCCACTGTCGGATGCCCGGGAACGTGAAACAGGTGTAGGTCCATCTTGGGATCTCTGCTGCTCTCTTGACTCCCTGTTGCAACAAAATATAAAAACAAAGTTTTTTATCTTCAGTGTGCAAAAAGTTAAATTAATCAACCAATGGGAAAACATTTTGGAAATGCTTACCGGATTCCATTTTTGTTTTCAGACCGTTCCTCTTCCCCATTATCCTCTCCTTCATCATCGCTGAACTTCAACTTTGCAGAGTAGTCAATTTCTTCCTGTGCTCCTGGAAACAAAGAACAAAATCACCAAGAAAAGGTTACTATGCTGTCGTAACATTTTTTTTGTTCACTAACCTTTAGCCATTGTCATTTGTTAAACAACCACAAAATATGCGAGTTACCCAATTATTCCATTCTAATGTGCCAGATTAATTGAAAGCATTCCTCTTACCAGCCCAGCCCTCATCTCCATCATGGTCCAGCTCATCCAGCTCCTTCAGGTCATTCTGTTTGAGGATGGATGGGCGTTTTACCACTTCACCCCGGGGGCCTCCAGGGGGCCGCCCATCTGGCCCTCCACCACCCTGTGACCGAGAAAACCTGGCAAGAAGTAGTTGGAAGAAAGTTAGGAAAGCCAACTGGATGACTGTAGAATTCAATATCAGTAGATACATTTCTGCTCAGTATAAATATAATTATTCTTACCTAGGGGCCTCATTTGGAGGTGGGTACCTGTACGGTCCCTGTGGACCATAAGGGGGTGGGAAGGGTAGATATGGAGGATACATCTAGAGAAAAAAAATACAGAAAAGCTATGAATGTACTGAACAAATTAATCACAGTTTTATACATTTTCTACAGATGGACTAAAATGAAAATGCTACAAAACTTACGAAGGGAGGCATGATGCCTCTGTAAGCCTGGAACTGCGGGCCAATAGGTGGCTGAGGGAGAGGAAGTGCGGGGTTGCCGGTTGGGGAAGTTCTAGGCGGCCCATGAGAAGATGCATTCTGCTGTGGGATGGGAGGGGCCCCAGCAGCACCCTCCATCACCATGGCTCCCCCAGCACCGCCCTCCGCAACTGCCTCCCCAGCCAGGGTGGGTGCCAATGCCCGGCCCCCACCATCCCGCCAGCTTGTTACGTCTGGAACAGAAAGCAACAAATTATTAATTGAGTAATTGAGCACACGTGAACCAGTACGAATCAAAAGCACTAGAAGATAACAGATTTAACATCATGCATGAATACCACATGCTCCAAGACACAAATCATCACAACAGTTATCGAAAGAAGAAAAGGACTATCATGCTTACTTTGGGGGCGGAGGCTTGGTCCTGGCCCATACCACTGATCTGCAGTGGCCTGTTCTTTGCCAACTCTGTCCTGATCTCCAGCCGCCTGCAGGGTGGGAAATTCCTCGCGAGAGAATGGCGACGGTTGGTTTGATCCCTTTCCACCTGTGAAGAAAGCAAAGGGAATTGAATATCTTTGATGTATAAAGAAGATCCTTCATTGCAAACGTCACTTCTCTTGTCCAAGCAAAACACAACGAAACAAAGATTAACAGCAAGTGTCCACTGATATTTTGTAGTGAAACAACCATAACTTTACATTTCTTAATATTCCTTACTGAGAAATGTAGTTATTAGTCCTATTGAGTAATTCAACTAATGCTCGATTTAAAGTTTATCACCCTGATTTGGTTTTATCATATACTGCGGATTAAAAAAAAAGTTTTATAGTTAAACCAATATTTTATACAGGAAACCCTTTTACTATTTTGAAACTCTGTACACATAGTGAGTTGTCATCTGTATGCATGTTCTTGGTACTGTATCTTACCATCTCCTTGTACTCCATGTGTAACACTTGCCGGAGCCCAGGACCTTGGCCCTGCGGCCAGAGCTTGAGTTGGGGCCTAAGATACATACAGAATTGTCAAGAACCAAACAATGTACCAAAGTAACAAAAATAATAATTAAATGTACATTTAAGCCAAGAGTTCATTGACTTTAAACATGTTCACTGGTATGTGTCTGGTCATACAACAACTACAGCTGTGAGATGCAGGCTTCATTAGCTCAGACTTGTTGAAAAACAAGTGCATAATGTTGGAGATTATTCATGTTTGTGTGATGGCACCTCTTGAGCTGGGGGTGTTCTCGGCACGCTCGGCGCAGACGTCTGTGAGACCACAGGCTGCTGCGACTCCGGCTGCGCTGCTGACAATACATCGGTACTACAGGGAAAAATCAAAACAAAAACAGCAGACATTAGATGGCAGGCATGGACATGTGTCCAATCAGACTGCATTTACAGACAGCAGAGGTTGGAAGGTCTCCAAAGATAAGTATGCCTTTGCCTGAGTTTTCTACAGTCTAATCAAAACCAGACTTGATGTGATTTTTCTATACAAACAAACTGATTTAAGAATCTGGGTGGTCCATAGTGAAAATGATGCACCATTAGATCACATTGTGAGTTAATTGAGCACTTTTTCAAAGTGCAGACTGTTATACTGATGGTGGTGGAGCTGGTAGGGGTTTTATACTTATTGTATATTAAATTACACAAAGAATAATGTAATGTAGCTCCTTCAGAATGGTGAACATGCATCACCTCTTTGGGTCTGCTTGTTCCTGCTTGCTTGCCCATCCTGTGCCGTCTTTGGGAATGAGCGAGACGTTGGGGTCGTTGCCTTTGTTCTCCGCCTTCAAACTTGGCAAGTTGGCTGGGGGGGGCATGCGCCGTGCAGAGGCAACTTTACCAAGAGACTGTAAGCCATGACGAGGGGCAACTGAAAGTAGAAGAGTGACAGGAGGAGTAAATAAATAAGTGCAGAAACCCAATACCGTCTTGAGGGACGCAGCCTGAGACTAAGCAGGAGAGATAGCAGCAAGACCACCAAACTCCCTCATCCATTATGGCTTGGCTTGTCAGTGAATTGAGAAAGACTATGTTGTGTGGATTTGTTTCAAGTGGTTGACTCTAAATTGATTTGAGGTCAAAAATACCACTTTAACACTCTCACGACAGACTTGGCCCATGCAAAATAGGTTGAGAATTGCAAAGAGTAGTCGTTGGCGGTTTCAGAGGCTGAAAAACATATCCGGCCCGACTCTCAATCCCCTGTTTGTTCCCTGGAGCCAAGCAGCCTGGAGTGCTGGGAGAATTGTATTTTGGAAAGGAGGGCAGCTGCTTAGAGTTGGTAGTTCAGCTAATGAATAAACCATAAGCAGGGAAAATGACGAACACAAGGATAACTCTGTCTTGGGTCAAACCTCAAAAGTTCAGCGAGCTGCCTTGGACAATGCTGACACAACTGGAAACCGTTTAAATAACACTAGGGTGGATCCAGAGCAGAGCAAGTGAGCGAAGCGGTGTGACGCTCAGCTCAATATTCCGCTTTGTGGGCGTGCGCTCTGCTAAGTCGCTCATGGCCAAATCAAACGCTCCGCTAATGTTCCGCTCACGCTCACCGGTAAACCAAATCCCGCTCAGATCACGCTCTGACATTAAATTTCTCCAGTAGGCCTATTTTTTTTCCTGTTTATTATTAAATTATTGAATAAATGTCTCAATTAAAGCAGTAGTCCGATAAGTAATGGTTATGTTTCAGAGTGACGTTCAGCTTGCAGAATTTTAATTGCAAGAAACTAATTAAACTAATTGCAAGCAATAGGACAAAAAACTACAATAAATAAGAAACGCTACATACATTGTGTAAATTAATTAGTCTTCACTGTGTTAATTATATCTATCTATCTATGATAGATATAATTAACACGTGTATTATGTATAGATTACATACATATTATATATATATCATTATTATTGTTATTTTTGATTTATTCTCATTAAAGTGATTTAGTCAAGAGCAGTGAGAGATTTTCTAGCAGTGTGCTATGACTAACATGAATGACAGAACGAATATTGGAACGCTTCCCCTTTAAGACCGAAGTCCGGATCCAATATAGCTAAGTTACTGTTACATATGCATTTTCTCTTTCTTAAGACCTAAATCGCGGTTTATGAGGATACTTGCAAAGATGGGGATTCTGACGCATATAAGTGTGTTTATGTAATTGTTCAAAGTCGGCAAGAAAGAAAAAGTACGCTCCTCTCACACAGAAAGAGACGGCGCACGCATGTAGGTCTGTTGTTTGAGTTTCAACGGCTTAAAATCGGTTGTTTTAAAACTGCAGTGCTTAAAAACGCGTGACCATGCTACAGATATATCCCCTCGTTTAGGAACGAGCTCCTCGTTGTGTCCTGGCTGCTCGTTCTCCACCGGTTTCTGTCTCCCATTCACGCCCCGTGGTGGGCGGCGTATAAAGATCGCAGTCACTCAAATGATGAAAAAGTATTACCGCAAACAATGTATTTTGCGACACCACGAAATAAACGATAGAACATAATATGAAACGATAGACTTTTTATTTCGTCCATCCGATATATATCGTCATATCGCACAGCCCTTTATGGTATCAAAGATTTTAATATAATAAAAACCTTTTTAAAAGAAAAGAAAAATCACTATATCGTGATATATATATATATATATATTGTTATCGTGATATAAAATTTGTCATATCGTGATATAAGATTTGGGTCATATCGCCCACCCCTACCCATTAATACTACTTGTTAACCAGAAATCACTCTCACTATACCCCTTAAATCCCGATTTATAAATCGCAACATCGTCTGATAAAATCAACGTACATCTACACTAAAAAGTGACTATATGCAGTGGTTTTGACTATATTACTGTGTTGTCTTATTCAGCGCACTGCCTGCTTCTGAGTAACGTAACAAACTATGCGCATATTAGCAGATGAATTACCTTCAAATGTAAAAGTCCAAACAGTAAACCTCAGTAAGCGACAGGTGCTTAGAAACGCTGATTTGTACTCATTTATTGACGAGTCTGCTGCGTTACGGCCAGCTGAATGCACTGTTTCTCTGCCGCTCACTGCTCAGAACAGACACTGAGAGAGGCGACGCTGCACTGGGAGTGTCAGACCTCGCATTCGCAGGGCAGTACTGGAGACATCTTCCAACTGAATGAAAGCTACGTTTTTTTCCCCAAAAAAATTGCTAGGTTTGTCAGTATGTACCTTTTATGGGAATGCAGCTAAAAGGGTCTGAAAGTTGCTTAATATAGTGCTAAAGTCGCTGTGTGTGTGAGACGCGGGAGCTGATGGCAGCGGATGGTGGATATGTGGCAGTCGATGAGGATATTGTAGTGGGCCGCCATAAATAAATCAACGAGTGGGAAATACTGCTGTTTAACGCAGCTCAGAGGGACATAGAATGCTTTAACCTGCAGTTAAAAATGCATAAATAATGTTTTGATATTTGAAAGTAAGGCTGTGCAATTAATCGAATTCGATTAACATGCGCATCTCGACAGTAAAGCCGGTTTCTTGATTAGCAGTAAATCGCCGTCACTTGTTTTCAGATGGAGCGGCAGTTAATACACAGAGCCGTAGATCACTGACAAGCTAGGACATATTGCGTTTGTAATCGCTGACGAATCGCCTTCGATTATGAACGCAATATTGCGATCGGCGCGTGCGAGAGCTCTGAGACGCGCTCTCCGCACGCGCTAACGAAGCATTTAAAATCATTGTTAGTTGTTTAACTGTGTGATGGATAGGACAAGCCTCGACTGGGATCATTTATTTAAAAACGGGCTCAGCTGTGATAAAACTTCCCGGTGTTATGACGCCATTTTTGATTCTGTCGCTCTCGTGTCCTGAATGCGGTTGTGACTTCAGCTGTTCATTCATATACAGATATATTCAAGCTGATGTTTTAATCTGCTTAATAAATAAAACCTTTCAAGTCTCTCACCTGTAAGTAACTGCTGTCAGTCCCAAACAGAAACTGTGAATGCAGCCATAATGTGCATTTCTATTGATTGTATCACTGCCCTGTAATTCTCTTCCTTCCTTTCTTTTTATTTTTTATTCATTAATTATTGTTATTATTTTTCTCTCTTTTCTTATTTTTTATTTATTGCTATTCCTTTTTTTCATTTTATATTTATTTTTTATTGTTATTTATTTTTCTTTCTTGTTATCTTCTTTCTTTATGTATTGTTATTTTCTTTCTTTCTTTGTTATTGTTGTTATTTTTTTTGTAAAGTATTAATTATGAGAAAAGGTTTGAATAAAAGATTAATACCAGAATTTACTGTTATTATTTATTGATAGTTTAACTAAAGAATTCATCAACTGATGAAAAAATTATAAATAGATTAATTGAAAAATAATCGATAGATTAGTCGACAATAAAAATAATCATTAGCTGCAGCCCTAGATATGATTCATAGATTATAGATAAGGATATGACCGTGAACTGAAAGCTTTTGCACTGAGGACGCACACGCATCTGTCAAAGAGCCTGACAGGGCAAGCCATTACGTGAATGCATTAAAAAAAAAAAATGTATCATGTTTTGGGCAGCTTGGATCACGTAGTCAAGTTCTCCTGCAGCATCTTTTTCTGTTTCTTCCACTATTTTTAGATTCATTTTGTCGATGGAAATGCGTTATTCAGTGCTGTAATTTGACGCAACCGGCTGAAGTTGGACGTGCACTGTGGGCAGACCCGACTAATTGATAATGAGAATCGTTGTCGATGATTTTCATAATCAATAATCTATTTTATCGATTAGTTGTTGCAGCCCTAGTGTACTTTTAGATATTTAAAAAGCTGTGCCATTTTCCAAACATTATCAATTTTTTTGTTACTCTCTCTCTCATATATATATATATATCATATATATCGGCCGATACCGAGTACTGATCCGATACCGGAGTGTGTATCTGGTTATACAGCTTTATGATTGAATTGATACAATTATTTTATGGTGTGCTTCATAAAGCTGTATAACCAGAAACACACTCCGGTATCGGATCAGTACTCGGTATCGGCCGATACCCTGAGCCTAGGAATCGGGAAGGGAAAAATGGTATCGGAACATCTCTAATTTAAACGGTTGATTCATTCAGGAACGAAACACCGTCATGTTGCTCAGAGATGCAAAACAGTGCAGTGGCTGTGTTTGGAATGATTTTTGTTGGCGAAATAGAGCAAAAGCAGGATATATGGTGTCTTAAAACGTTAAGTCTCTTAATATTAACTTATTTTTATTGAACTGTTGCATAACATCAATATCACATTTGTAATCATGCTGACTTTGAGAAAAAAACATCACTTCGTATGATATTAATTATATGAAATGATATAAATATAGGCTATACATTTTATGCCTCCATATCTTAAATGATGTGATAATACTAATAATAGACTGAATCGTGCAGTGAAAAAAGGCACTCGTAAGCACACTAGTGTAACCTATGTTAACTTATTCATTCATTCTCTGCCAGCAGGTGTCGCGTTTGACAGAAATATAACGGTTTTCCCGGTAGAGGCAGTACAGAATTGTGAACATTAAGAAATGTGCATTAGAAACGTTAACAAGGTTAACCCAAGATCATCTATATACAAACAGATAGAGACAAATTATTTTAACCATGAGCTTTAAGTCAATGCAAACTCACCAACAGGCTTCTGTGCTTCAATGCTCTTTCCTTTGTAGGTATCAAACAGGTTGAGAGACGCATACTTGGTTTTGCCATCCTTCCCCTTTGCCGTTTGC
Source organism: Ptychobarbus kaznakovi (assembly GCA_027422405.1). NCBI lineage: Eukaryota > Metazoa > Chordata > Actinopteri > Cypriniformes > Cyprinidae > Ptychobarbus > Ptychobarbus kaznakovi. The sequence continues at coordinate 26,051,246 of CM049802.1, read as the reverse complement.
CCAGAGCGCTCTGACATTGCGCTGTACGCTCATTGAGTATGGTGAGTCCTGAGACTGACAGAGAAAGAGAAAGTGAAAAGGGAGAACGTGATGCTGAGTTGAAGGGTGTCGCCTTTCAAGCGCTCCCATGTTTTCAGGATCAAAATGCTAAACTGAACAGTCAAGTGCAGCATGAAAGGACGGGTGTTTGGTATTGTTTGTGTTTTACTGAAACGGGCCGTATTGGCAAATACTATACACAAGACCCAAATCACTAATGTAATTTCTATGGGTGGATTTTTCTCTGTGTAGTCCTTTTCTTATATCCTTCCATAAATGAAAGCTACAAGATTTATCAGCTTTACATGTGTATGATTATGGATATTCTGAACACAAGAATCAATGTTTTTAGGTTTCATTATTTATATAAATTTTTCACAACATCTCTGAAAAAAGGAGATTAAGAAAAAAACACCATTAAGAAAAAAGCTCTGTTCCCACTACAAACTTTACCTACAGCACCCACACAGATAGACTTTAATATTTAGTCCTAGTTTATTATAAGCTCTTTCTGCAGTTATATATTATATTGCCAAAAGTATTGGGTCACCCCCTTTTTAATGAAAGGTTTGACTACTTTAGTAATTTCCATGAGTACAAATCTTAATGTTTAAGCATATAATGATATTCTAGGGAATTGTGTGCTTCTAATTTTATAGCAACAGTTTGGACAGGACCCTTTTCTATTCTAACATGACAGTGCCTCTGTTAAAATGTTAGATAATTTAAAAAGTTATTTACAAAATGTAAAAGATCTACTGGGACATTGTGTAATTTTACACTAAAATGCTGTACGGAAAGGGATGGGTATCGTTGACATTTTATCGATACCGATATCAACACCGGTACTTATCGATGCAGTTATCGATACTATTTGGTGCAAAAAGATATGATGTGAAAAGTTCTAATTCGCCATTAAATTGAAGTATAGTATACTATACTAGTCTTGTGTTAAACATGGCAGAAAAACAGTCTTAAGTAGGGATAACTGCAGGCTCGTGCAACAGGCGTGGCTAAAAATATGTGACGCGTCGACGCACTCCATGCTAATCAACGTATTTTTTTAAATCGACGTAATCGATGACGTCGACGAATCGCTGCAGCCCTAGTCACTCTAGTGTCCTGAATGCGGTTGTGACTTCAGCTGTTCATTTATAAACATATGTATTCAAGCAGATGTTTTAATCTCCTGAATAAATAAATCATTTAAAGTCTCTCACCTGTAAGCAACTGTCCCAAACAGTAACTGTGAATGCATCATAATGATAATTTCTATTGATCGTATCACTGCCCTGTAATTCTTTAACAGAAGTACGGTTATTATTTATTACATTCATCCATTCAGATGAACAATAGCACAGATCGCTTGACGGAGAGTAAAACTGATGCGGTTAGAGTTGATGAAAATATATCTGTGCTAAACGTATACACGGCCTAAAACTCACACACTGGTGAGTAAAATCTGAGCACCCATTAGCCAGTGGCTAATATTAGACCTCATTTAGTCACCCAGGGTGAAGATTTAGTTGCATATGCGAGTGATTTACTGGTAAAGTGCCAGCACGTTTGTATTTCTTCTTCGCTGCTCTAAATAGTGGTTGCTTGTGGCAACACAGCACAACTTCCTGTGTTTGCATTCTGAGCAGCGAAGAAGAGTTAATTTCCACTTTGCAGCATTAAACAAAGCTAGTGGGCATAACTATAGGTCTCGTGTAAGAACATGGTATCGGATCGGAACGTGGGTTCAAGTACTTGCCGATACCGATGCCAGAATATTTTGTGGTATCGGAGGAATTTCCGATACTAGTATCGGAACAACCCTAGTTTATGGTGTAATTTACTAAAGCTTCGAACGCAGCTTAACCTATCAGAATCAAGGACCGGAACTATCCGTTTTATAATAGAATATTTGGATGAGCAACCATTCTCAATATCACGGTAAAATATTCTTAAATGTTTGCATAAGGTGCGGTAGCCTTGGCCAACATAAAGCGTCAACGGGCGTCCCCGAGTTCAAATCTGGCCCGCGGATCTTTAATAATAATCATTAATAATTTATGATCAGTACTGTAATGACTAGTAGTGCTGTGTCCGATACAACGATGTATTGTCACAGAGATTTGGCGATTTGAGTGCGATATTGTGGCACGTGAGAGAGAGAGATGCTATGTATGAATTACCACACTAACAATTAAGCTGTGGCTTCAAATTCCTTTAGAAACAATGATGTTACCAGCTCCTTGTTGAGAAACAGGAGTGCAATCTCATCAGGGGTGAAAAAGGTGACAAACTACCCCCCCCCCCAAAAAAAAACTTAATCACAATATTTTAATCTGGTAAACGGAACTACAAACAACTTTTACAATGTGTCATAAGTGCATGGGAGCCCTTGGTAGCATAATTGATCTCTTTGCAGCAGAGGTCTGGCATGGCCTGATTTCTCTTCTTTTTTTTTACTGTCGAAATTGAAACACATATTCCTTTCCCTTCACATCACACTTTGATTCTAACTTCAACCAGGACCAGCTCCGTTTGCACCTGACTCCAGCCTCTAGTTGAGCCACAGTAAGGGCATCTTCCTCCTCAAACTCTCTCATTCCCTCACTCTGAACAAAAATTGGTGGTAAAATTTGGCTGCCTGAACTAGTTAAATGCCAACATAGGTAAAGGCAAGTTAAGTTACATAGCACATTTCACACACAATGGCAAGTCAAACTGCTTTATAGGGAGAAAATGTTACACACTGTAAAACATGCTTTTCTTAAATTTTTTGTCTTGTTTCCAGTCCCAAATTCCATTTTATTTTTTTCTAAATTATTTTTTTTAGTCTTAATTTTATGGATTCCGTTTTTTTTCTGGACTCCTTTTTAATGGTCAAATAAAATTGTATTAATCAAAAAGCATATTTAATTCATTAAAAATCATGAAACTTATCCAACTTAACATTAATTTATTAAAAGTGTAACAAAAATGACATTTTTTCTCACTTTGTTTTATTTGTTACCAAATTCTGTGTTTTAGCACGTCAAATTATTTGAATGCATACAAACAATTGTATTTATTCTTACAGTAGCCTTATGAAATGTTTTTTTCCCCTCAGAAATGATGTGTTGTGTATTTAAATTTGACTGATTGTCAGATGAAGGCATAAAACATTGATTTAAATTAGATTTTAATTAATGAAAATTAAACATTTACTTTTTTGGCAAATAAAGGGGATTTACTATTAAAATTTAAATATTTTGTGATTATTTCTTAAAAAAAAGATTTATTTTTTTAACAGTATTAGTAGTACGTACATTTTACTAAATAATAGTATTACCGCCTATTTCTGGCACAATGTCTTTAATAAGTTGAACCGAACTCTTATTTTGACGGGTTGCCGTGAATACCTTTAATGTTCTGTGTATGTATTATATGACGCTAGTTTTACTCTAATGAAATGGTAAAATGCTTGTGAAGTGACTCTCAGATCAGTATTGGAGATATTGTTAATGTATTTATGTCCTCATTGAAACGGAAGATGCTGAAGTCACCGCAAGCACCATGCGCGCTGTGTAACTTATCTAACCAAAACCGCGCATCTGCTCCATTCACACAGAGATGCGCAGAACATGCAGGATTCATATTTAAATCAACTTTTGCGGCTTAATATTTACAAATCCATAGTCCATATCCCAGTCTATATCACGATTTGATTTAAGTGTAATGACCTAGTTTCGATTAATTCATCCAAACTTTGACAAATTCCGTTACATTCCGCATTAAACTGTAAATTCCGTTTCTATGACTGGATTCCGCGATTCCGTCCGCGTTTTCTGCATCGCGGAAATCATAGGGCCTTAACTTAGCTATGGCTAAGGTTTAGCTATAGCTACGGTTCTGTTTGTATCACGGTTTTAGAGTCGCGTTTTCAGTACGTTTAGGGAAAAACTATACTGTCAAATAAAAATAAAGAAAATAAGAATAATCTAACTACAAGCAACAGCACAAATAAATACAATAGAGTAAAGATACAAATAAAAGTGTGATTTTAATTTTTTTTTTGGTAGGTCTATAGCATTCTTTTTTTGGTACAGAAATTGAATAAAGTAATCAAATGTAAAAGAGCATTGCATATTTGACTTTATTAAAGTTACAAAAAACAATTCAATCAAGAGCAGTGAGTGATTTCTTTGTTGCTGTTTGATGAATATTAAGAAAGTGCTGTCACTTTAAGAGAATGCACTGATACTGTACGTTCAGCCGGCTATGTCTGCTATAGGATACTTACCAAGGCGGGCATTTTGACTATTTTTGTGTGAATTTGTCCACTCAAACACAAAACTTCAGAGAGAGCTTCATATTTGCGCGCGTTCTGAGGCGTGGGTTTGCACGCTTCTGATGAGCTCACTTACAAATCTTCTCGCTGCGCGCACGAGCTCGCGTCCTCTGGCTCTTAAATGTTTAAACCGGCAAAGCTTACACGAGTTTAGTTTAAACACAGATATCAACGTGTGCTGTTCAGATCTCACCTGTGCGCACGCGCTATCAGCACCCGGGTGATGATGGAATAAATGCTCATATTCCAGCATACGGCACTGGCATTGACCAAGAGTGAATGGTTTGTCCACTTTTTTTTTCTCTTCACTGTAGTTGTAATGTACTGGGAAGCCAGAATGCGCACCCGTCAACAGAAACATACATTAGCTGAACCCTGTTTGTTTGTTTTATGCTTGTCAGATTTAAGTT
>CM049802.1:25963851-26046376 GCA_027422405.1 Ptychobarbus kaznakovi | reverse complement strand
ACCACAGCTGGCGAATCGCAGAAAATGTTTAGTCTCGGGGTCAACCAGCCCTACATCCCCACATGTTGTTTCGGAGCGTTTCAAGAAAAAGATCCTCGCTCATCCAAAAAAAAACTGCTGCATATTCAGTTGTCAGACAACGACTGAAGCTTCAAAAGGGAATGCTTCTACGGTCAGATTAAACTAAAAAAGTGAGATTTTTCAGCAGCAAACACTCAAGATGGGTTTGGTGAAGCCAGGATGAGTAAAAAGTGACCCCATGTGTACAATTAAAATATACTGCTATATATTTATGTTGTGGGCCTATATTTCTGCCCCTGAAGGTAATGGATATCTTGTTTAGACACATGGCATCATGGATTAATCTCAAATACCAACAGATAAAAAATCAATAAATAGACTGACTCTGTTATAAATCTTATTAATGGGCCATGTTTGGATCTTCCAACCAGACAATAATCCAAACACAAACCTCAAAAAAAAACACAAAAATGGGTAACTGAGCACAAAACAAGCTTCTGCTATGACCTTTCCAGTCCTCTGACCTGAACCCTGTAAAAATGAGTGGTGAACTGAAGAGAAGAAGCACCGTCATGGATCTGTGAATCTGAAGGATCTGTAGTGATTCTGGATGAAGGAATATCCTTGATCTCTTGTCAGGTGTTCTTTAACCTCATCAGGACATATAAGAGAAAACTCAGAGCTGTTAAACTGGCAAATGGAGGTTTAAAAAGTATTGAATAAAAGGGTGCCGTTAATTGTGTCCAATGTGTATTAGAGAAAAACATTTATTTCATAACGATATTTCCTCCCATTTTAAATTCTTATTATCCAATGAAAGGTTAGATTTTTGTGATTTGTTTTTATAAATATAAGACCAAAAGGATTAACAATTCAGATTTATTTTCACAGCCGCCTTTGATAATATTTACCAAGGGTGCCAAATAATTCTGAAAACGACTGTAGATGATTTTTAGCAGTACATTAAAAATAAGATGTTAGCTTGTCCTAGTACCTACCCCATGATGTCCTAGTTTTCGATAAATTGTATGATATCTGGCCACATTGGTTAACTGTGCTTGCTCAACCAGACTAACATAATTCTGAAATCTGTATACTGCTCAAAATGAAGATATGAATGAAATCCAGTCTTTTACACCATGATCCATCCTATCAATCACCAACAGGTTTAGTTTAACTATGCTTAGATTTAGAGTATTTAAACTAATATCAGATAAATGAAAATCCAATAAAAATGTTTTTGTCAGTTCCATTGTTAACATTAATAATATTTGAATTGTGATGTAACAACTATAGACTTTAATTTAATAATGTTGTTGTGTAAAATAAATGCTAATATCTATCTCTTTTTTACATTTCATATGCTATCTTAAAATTGTATTATCTATGTGCATGTTCACTGAAATGTTGGTTATGTTTTAAGTAATAGTTTTATTCAGCAAGGATGCATTAATTTGATCAAAAGACTTGGGCTGTCCTCTACTAAGGATTTTTCTGGTTGACTAGTAGTCATTCATTTTAAGCATTATAGTCGACTAATTGCTTGTTTATTAATAAGCCATTTAAATCATTCTTATGAGCCTTTAATTGCCTACATAGCCTAATAAGCGCTCAAGCACATGCATAAAGCTTGCCACAGTGCACGCACCGGCAGAAGTAATGATTATGAATGTGTCAGGGAAAAACAGTAGGGAGACTGCATTAACATTTTAATAAGTTGATAAACTAATGCTTTCTTTGTTCTCAGTTTAAGAGATGAAATCGGCGACACTGACTCACTCGTCATCACTGCAGTAATGATGCGCTTGTATGCATGTTTCATACGGATTACATAATCTGAGAATATTTGTTTTTCATTTGAAAGTAGACATTTCACTCTCTATAGATATCTTTTTTTATGTCTATACGGTAAAGATATACACTGTGTTCACAGACCGAGACGGCAGAAAGTGCATCCTGTTTGCTTTCATTATTTCACAAAAGCGCAATTTGGTGTTATTGTGAGTGCACACAAATAAACATAGTCTTTACAGATTCGAAAGATGTATTACTTTTATCTGTATGACCAGAAATGTCCAGTATTTCAATAGCAAGTAGTGCAGTGATGCACGGCGCTCCAGCCATTATCGTTGTAGTGAGAGCCTAGACAGCTCGGCTTCCACACAGTACACTGTAACATCGCATTTTTCTCTAAGGTTAACATTAGATTGAGCGGCCATGTAAAGTTGTGCATCTACATATTGTCATAATGATACCAAAGTATTAGTCTATAGGTTCTGCTTTTTATTCACCACACTCAACAGCACACAGTACAATTCAAGACAAGATGACAGCGCTGTATTGGAAGGTCGCATGACATAAAATGTGAGCAGATGATGTATACAGATATTAGAGACCATAGACAACATGTACTTGTGTACTGTACTCCATTGGTAATGACCTTTGACAGGGTTAACACGGATAACTGTTAAGTAAGATCACCTATATATCGTTTTACCGATATTTCCTGATATTAAGTTTTACCATGAACATTTTTTATTGTCACAACATTATATCGATGGATATGTGAGCGTTTGGATGTCCTGCCCGATGTACTGTATTTACCATAGACAGCCGTGTTAGTCCAGACTGCGTGACTTCACCTGTGGAATTTATTGAATTATTTATTTTTGTCTGAGACTAAGCGTCTAATACAATTTTGGTCGACTATTAGGGGGCAGCCCTAGTAAAGACATTGTTGCAAAATATGATTATTATTTATTTAAGCTAAATGCTGTTCTATAAAACTTTATATTCATCAAAGAATCCTGAAAAAAAATCAGTTTTGACGAAAATTTTAAGCAGCACAAGCATTTTGAACATTAATAATAACAATAAATATTTGAGCAGCAAATCAGCATATCAGAATGATTTCTGAAGGATCATGTGACACTGAATACTGGAGTAATGATGCCGAAAATTCAGCTTTGCATCTCAAGAATAAATTATATATTAAAATATAAAACTAATATTTTGAATTCTAATAATATTTCACAATATTACTGATTTTACTGTATTTCTACTCAAATAAATGCAGCCTAGGTGCACATAAGAGACGAATATATATGATACCAACCCCAACAATCAGTCATTCTGCTTTTTACATGCTGTACCAGTCCAGGGAAAAAAACATAACGATGGTCCACTAGTAGAAATTACAGTCAGTAATTAAATTATTAGACGCCATGTGACCTTTGCAACTAGAAATTCCTCTCAGAGATCAATACTGTCAATGTCTGTCTTTCTCAATGTCAGCAGCAGCGTGGGATGTTTGCTGTTACACAACGTTTGCACAAACGCCACTATATGCTGGAGTCCACCTGGATAAGGTTGTTTTTCTTGTGCAAATAGTGTCTGCATAATTCTCCCTATCCTTCATGAGTGCCATGGGTTTTGTGTTTAATGAAAATGCTTAAAAGTATTTATGACCTCTAAAGAACAATTTTGACGTACCACACAGGAAACACTGGGCAATGCCACGTTTCTGTTTTAGGGAGGGTGGATGTTCAGTTCTGCCGACTGTCAGCGTGCCAAGACTCTTCTTTTGTCAGTGACAGACTTCTGTTCATTGGCCACACCACACGGTAACTTAAAACCACACTTGACACTATAGCGCAACTGACATCATGAGACCGAATCTTTCTGAATTTCTCTCTTGGGAATTGTAGGCCTCTTTTAGAAGGAAATTCCTGCCTGGTATACAAACTATGTTGGTCTGGCCCACTTAAAAAAAATAGGCTAGCTCTTGTTAGTAGCCTGCCGCTGCCGTCCAAAGACATATGGGGTCATGAAACGCATCAGCTAATTGGGATCCAGAACAAATATCTTGGCTGTGATTTTTGGTTCAGCTCATCTGACTGTTAAAAAAAAGACATTCACTGTCCATAAAAAAAAAAGCTATTGACTGTCACGTTAATTACAGAGTACTCTTTTGCAATGATGGCGCATGGCGGTCTGATCAAACTGTCAGTTTTAATTACTCTGGAGTGCCCTCAGCCTGCCAAGAGCTGGGTTTGCATAGTTTTCAAAGCATGCGTGAAGTTTGTACTTCCTAAAGCCCTCCTGTGGAGTGGGGTGAATTAAATACTCTAATTTGCGTTCGAGATGAAGGCAGCTGTAGTACAGATGAAATATAGGATGAGGCCGTTGGTGAATAAAAGATTTAAGGACAATCATACTGCAATTAAACGTCTTTACATAGTCCAGTATTTCCCATCCAAACCACTATGAAGATATGTGAATGTAAAGAAAAGACATGCAGTGATAAATGTAGTTGGAGCCGTCACAAGAGATTTTGGGTGACTGGCTGCAATGGGTGATTCAGTGGTTTTTAAGACCGACTCAGTCTCGACTTCTGTTCAAACGACAGAAATGCTTGCTTATACATTACTTACATTGTTGTCATTCCTCTTGTTTTGTACTGTACTCCATTGGTAATGAACCTTTGACAGGGTTAACACGGATACTGTAAAGTAGAGATCGACCTATATATCGTTTTACCGATATTTTTCCCGATATTTAAGCATTTTACCATAAACATTTTTTTTATTTGTCACACACAATTATACAGAGTATAACTAGCAGTGAAATGTGTTCTCTGTATTTGACCCATCCAAGTACACACACACTCTATCGAAATTAATTATTATCTCCGCATTAGCGATCGCAGTTTGAGTATAGTTCTGTGTAAATAGATAAACCACGCTGTCAGCAGTTTAGCATAATTTAGAATGACAAAAACATTTTAATAATTCTGATAAAACGTGCCAGTTAAGAAATGCAATAAAATACGATGTTTTGTTTGTTATAGCTTATTTCAATATTCCAGAGAATATTATTCTCCACTCTTTAGTCTATTAAACATCATATAAACCTAAAACTGTAGTTTAAAATTAAGCTGATATGACTTCTGTCCTTTATTTTCTCTATTTGAAAACATTAGACGTTCTTTTGCTTATTGTTAATATCAGTGTTGCTGATGATGCTTTATAACATTATAAATAAAATGTTTTTATTGTTGTAATTTTAAGATTAAATTTTACATGAAAATGTTAATTTTCAACAGTTTTTTGTTGTTGTTAAGACCAAAGTGAAGAATGGACTTACTTCAATCTGTTATTTATTTACTTTATAACAGGAAATAAATATCGGTTCTGCATATCGGTTATCGGGTACCTAAACATACAAATAATCGGTATCGGTTATACAAAAATCAATATCGGTCGATCACTACTGTAAAACCTAACATAGGAAATAATAGCAACAAAATATGAATTTTAATTAGGGCTGCCAATCGTTTAAAATATTTAATCGCATGATTTTCATGAGTTAACTCGCGATTAATCGCGCATTTTTATTTGTTCTAAATGTACCTTAAATTAATACTTTTTAAGTTTTTAATACTCTAATCAGCATGGGCATGGACAAATATTTTTTTTATGCAAATGTATGTTCATTATTATTGAAACCATAGTCAACATCGAATGAAGACTAGACATGTTTCAAAGATCATAGATGTTTTTCAATGAGCTTGTTCATGTCTATTAGACATGAAAAAAGAAATCCAAGGTTCCCATGACTTCTCTTTCTTTGCACGGAGTAATTTACTGACACAAACCTGTTTACATTATGCACACAGAGCAGCTCACTTCTTCTGAACATGCAAAATGTACATATATTATTTATTATTGCATTTGTTTCCCTCTCTGTGCCACATACTGTATTTGATGAAGTTACATTCTCAATAAAACTGTTTTCATTTATATATTTGACTGTTTCTGTTAGACAACGGGATGAATATGAAATAGTGACTGAAACGCGATCCTTTGAGACTAAATAACCAGCTCTCCCTTACAAGATGTTAATCTGCACAAAAATCCTGATAATCAAGCCGTCGCCTGATAAAATCAAGTACACATAAGATAGACAATAGCTGTGCTGTGATTTTGGCTATACTTGCATGTAAAATTAGAGAAGCAGCATAATATCTGTGTTTAACTGAAAGCGCTGCACCTCAGCTGAAACGAGCTGAGAGAGAGAGAGCGTGGGGTGGGGTGGGGTGCACGTGCTAGGAGAGCAAGACCTCGCACTTGCACGGCAGTACCGGCGATTCTCAGAAACTAAATAAGGTTTGGGCGTTTTTTGGAGGGAAAAAGTTGCTAAAGGGGTCTGAAATGTTGCAAAGTTGGCAACACTGTGCATCTCCATTTCTCCAACTACGGGCTACGGCCACGGGTCAAACAGAAAATACACGCTGCGTTAATCGCACGTTAAAAAAATGAGTGCCGTTAAAATGAATTTGCTTTAAGTTTGACAGCACTAATTTTAATATATAAAATACATGATTGTTTTCATTTTATAATGATTAATAAATATAATTGGAAAGAACCTTTTGACAAAAGGTTTTTTTATATAGCATGTTTGATACATTTGTTTTTTTGTGGTAATTTATTTATTCTAAAATAATTTTTGAAAAAGTGTATTTTTTTTATTGCATGTACAATATTTTACAAATTTATATTGATTTATTAATTTGAATATATAAATTTGGTCGTTTCAGTCATAACAATATATCATAAATATTGTTACATTTAATAATAATATAATTAAAAGGAAAAATGATGACAAGAACATTATTGGGACGTGAAGTGAGATTTTAATCTTGGAAAACATACAAATAAATAAATATACCCTAGTATTTATAATTTTTTTCCCAATGTTTTATGACCTGCTGCTTCCCATTTGATATACAAATTCTCAACACCATTTTTGTGTAAATAATGAAGTGTTGCTTTAGCCATTACTTTATTAAAATCAGTAAATATTACCTAGCAAAAAGGCATGAGCATCATGAGGTGAACATAAAAAAAAAACTCTACTCTCTACTTCACTCTTTTTTGTGATGAATCATTTGTCCTTTTTTTCTTTATCTCTAAATTTCTATCTTCCTTTTCTCCAATTTCTAGCATTTTCCTCACTGCGGTCCCTTGTGTGGTGTCACTGGACCATGGTTCGCAAGAAAGGATCTCTTATTTTGTGTGGAGCATTTCTATTTGTCGCCTGGAACGCCTTGCTTTTCCTCTTCTTATGGGGGAGGCCTCCCATTGGCCGACTTGGTGAGGGAGGCGGAGCTGAACCAGGGGCCGGAGAGGAGTGGGGAGGCGGAAAAGCTAAAGTGGGCGGAGCTAACGGATTGGCCAGCGAAGTGATCAGATTGGCCGAAGAAGTAGAATCAGAACTGGAGACTCAGAAGAAGCTTCTCAAACAGATACAGAGTCACAGAGAACTATGGGAACAGCGGAAAGAACTGGGAAAGAGGGAATCCGAAGACACAAAAGATGAAAAGAACGTCGAGGAGCCTAAAAAACCTCAGCAGATCCCTGCAGTACCTAGAAGTCATAAAATTGTAGATGATACACAAATTGTTACAGAAAAACATGAAGTTCTAATGGTTATGCCACCTCGGTTGGTCATGAAAGAGCAGGAACAAGAGGACAAGAAAATGGCAGAAAATGAAGAAGGCCATACTAAGCCAAGCCCTCAAATCGTTATCCCAATTCTAGTCATTGCCTGTGACAGAGTAACAGTGAAGAGAAGTTTGGATAAACTCATACAGTACCGTCCTTCTGCTGAGCTTTACCCAATCATTGTCAGCCAGGACTGTGGTCATGCAGATACGGCAAGGATGGTTGGCTCCTATGGCAGTCAGATAACCCACATTAGCCAACCGGATCTCGCGGACATTCCAGTGCGACCCGATCACAGGAAGTTCCAGGGTTACTACAAGATCGCCAGGCACTACCGTTGGGCCCTAAACCAAGTGTTTAACGTCTTTGCTTACTCAACAGTGGTCATTGTGGAGGATGACCTAGAGGTAAGATCAGGAACATGTTTTCATTATGAATGGTATTCACTGTCGTCATATTCGTCCTGCATTTGAGCATCATTATAGGTTAACCAGATCTACATAGTGCCATATCTCAAAGGAAGCCACATTTTTCCTCTTTTATAATTCATAGAGAGGAATTTTGATAAGAGCTTGTCTCTCGCTCAGAGGGAATATTGTCATTTGCACATTTCTGAACCTTTCCTTTGAAATTATCACTGGTGAACTAAGTACAATGTCTAATATGCACCAAAAAAAAAACATTAATAGGACAGCGGTAAAGCTTCAGTCTTCTTGTCGTGATTTTTTAAAGGAAGGGGATCAAGGTCCTTGTTTAACTTTGCCATTCAGGCAAACATTTTTTTTGCATACTCATTACTATGTTCTGTGATGTATTTGATGGCTGTCTTTGTAGTGCTATAAAGGTGATTTACATTTTTTTTGTTTAAACAAACCTCTGTTGTACTCCAGGGGAAATAGAGCTACTTTCAAATGTCTGAGTCATTGACAAGTAACAGTGTCCATGAACACGACATCGACAAATCTTTTCAAAATTGAATTGAAAACAAGCTCGTAGAAGTCAACTCCTTGTATGTGTCAGCTTTAAATGGTTTTGAAAATGCTTTGGTTATTTTCAGGAAAAAAAAATTGAATGTTGGTGGAGTGAAAAGTAATATATATGTGTGTATACGTTAGGTATTTTCAGAAGATTTTTTCAATATTTTTAGGTCATTTCCCCCACATATCCTGAATTTATATCATAAATGTCAAACCACACAACATTTTACTACCTTATCTAACCTTGTCTTGTCATAAAAAGGTCAAAATATTTGATATTTTAAATAATGATACTTTCAATTAAAAATAATTTATTCATTCTGCATGCTGGTTGCACCAGATGACTTTGATTTATTATATATAGTACTTGGTCTTTTTTTTTCTACAAGAATTTAATCTTAAAACTTGAAAAATGTCATGGTTTGTCACAAAATATCATAGCTTTGAAAGCACCACTTAAAAAAACCTGCCTGAAGATTTCTATTATGCCTAGTATTAGTACTTGATTAGCTTGCTCAGGTGCGTTTCATGGGGTTGGAGCTGAACTGAAGTCTGCAGTTAGGTAGATCTCCAGGAATAGGATTGGACCTCCCTGGGCATTTTGAATAATCATAAATAATCTCATTAGTCTATCTCAGGCGTGTCCAGTCCTGCTCCTGGAGGGTCACTGTCCCATAGAGCTTAACACTAACCCCAATTAAACACACCTGAACCAGCTAATCAGGCTCTTGCTAGGCATCTTGGACACTTCCAGGTAGGTATGCTTAAACACTGCAGGACACTGGCCCTCCACTTTGGACACCCCCTGGTCTATTTAGTATAGTTGGTTGTTGGGTTACTAGTCAACCATCTTTACCCATCTCTGGTCTTTGCTGAGGCTAATATTTGAGAGTAATTGTGAAAATAATGTTGTGGCAGTTCGGTGTATGGTTATTCTGCTGACCATTGTAATCCAGGTTGGCTCCCTGAGTTTAGCACATTTAGTTGGTCAGTGGATTAACTGTGATGGTTATACATTGGTTAAGCTCTACTGAGCATCACAATTAAGCATCACAGAGATTCCCTAAGGCTCAAAAACAATTATTTTCTGTTCGTTGTTATAAAACAGCCAGCTGGCTTAACAAATGTTCACCTAACCATCTTTGAACACATCTAGAAATTGTTTCTTGTTAATATTCGTTTGTTCTTTATGTCTTTAAACCACTTTTGTGTCATCTTGTAGGTGGCTCCTGACTTTTTCGAGTATTTCCATGCGCTCTACCCCATCTTGCGATCGGATCCGACTCTGTGGTGCATTTCCGCCTGGAACGATAATGGACGGGATGGGTTGGTCGACCCGGGCAAGGCTGACCTCCTTTACCGGACAGATTTCTTTCCCGGCCTCGGATGGATGCTTTTGAAGGAAGTCTGGGCAGAGCTGGAGCCCAAGTGGCCCAAGGCATTCTGGGACGACTGGATGCGGCAACCAGAGCAGCGGAAGGACCGCTCGTGCGTCCGTCCTGAGATCTCGAGGACTATAACATTCGGCCGGAAAGGCGTCAGTTTGGGTCAATTTTTCGACCAGTATCTGCGCTACATAAAACTCAATACTGAATTCGTGCCTTTCACTCATCTGGACTTGTCCTACTTGGTCAGGGAGAAGTACGATGAAACCTTTGAAAAGGATGTGTATAGCGCCCCCTTGGTGAAGGTGGAGGAACTACAGCAAGGTGGAAGCCTGAAAGGCTCCGGGCCATTTCGAGTTCAGTACTCCAGCAGAGACAGCTTTAAAGTGCTGGCCCGCAACTTGGGAGTTATGGATGACTTAAAGTCAGGGGTTCCCCGTGCCGGTTACAGGGGCGTAGTCAGCTTTATTTCCCATGGACGAAGAATTTATCTGGCTCCCCCTGAGGGCTGGACTAAATATGACACCAGCTGGAGCTGAGGAGGATGAGCTTTGGACCAGAATAGACCAGAAAGAGAAAACTCACAAATATTATTACAAGTACAGGAGGAGAGAAACGCCCTCTCAAACCAAAGAAAACCGAGGCAGGGTGTGATAGGTTGAGGAAAGGTTGTGAGTATAAAATAACTGCTGTTTTGTTATGGAGGAACACCCAGGAATGCTGGGAACAGCACAAAAGTTGGTGCATCGTGTTTGCGCAGCAATCATGCAACAATCTTCCCTCAAAGAAATCAGAGTTACGCTGCAAACAGCTCCTATGCAGAATCGCTCATTCTGACATGGAGAAAAACGATCTGATTGTTTGTTTTTTTCCTTATTTGAACGTACTGACCTTTATATTGATTTCACATCAATCCAAAAGACATATAAGAGGTTTTATATTTTATCCTACCACAGTGTCTTTTGGGTGAATCTCACAATAACACTCAATGGAAGAAATTATATTTGCAGAAAAACTGAACTTTTAATTTTGTACATTTTCATTGCAAAATAATTTTGTCCTTAAATAATTTAAGGAATCTGACCATTTTACTTTGTTTATAATTTGTATTATTCTCAGTGATGATTTTAATTATAACCGGAATTACCGTATAATTAATATATAGTATTACTGTAATAGTATATATATATAATAAGTTTTATTATTATTATGTGCTTAATTTGAATACATGTTTTTGCTTAAAAATGTGTTCTTGACCAGTGAGATTCAGCCTTTTAAAGACCAATCTGAGTGTTAAAAGCCCCTTTGCCAAGTTTTACGAGTCCCTGATATCATTATAAATGAAGATTGTGTATAATTGTTGTCTAATTTAATCGATGCATTCATATGAAAGCGCAGACTCATTCATTTGACTTATGTAGCACCGTTGAATCTATGAAGACCAAGCTTGTTGCCAGAAATGTTTCAAGGCTCGTGTAACTGACAAACCAAAACTCTGGACAGCGTATCGTATGTGCCATTCTGTTGAAGTACTCTACTTGAACCTGTTTTTGTTTTAACTGCTCTTCCTGGACCGGGAGAGCTCTCATTGCTTTTTAAAGATGCTGTAGGTTTGTTGCAAAACCAGTAGTCATAGAAATCGCTTTATATGTTCTTACGGATAAAATGAATGGATTTCAGTAGGCCAGAGGAAACATTTTGATGAAATGTACTGTATCTAAATGTTTGGGAGATAAATGATCTGATAGTAATGCATATGCAGTATGAAGAAGTGTGAAACCACTGCCTGACATGTTTATAACTTTAATACATTGAGAATAAAACAGACTATTTTAATATTTGGCAATATATACTGTTTTATTTTGTCCATTTAAACATCAATTTGGGAATACATTAAATTCTCTTTATTTCTCTTTTAAAACCAACCACTAGTTTTGAGGCTTGTAAGCGTGTTCTTTCTGTGTCATGTTGGTTGTTAAAGCTGAAATCTTATCTGGTGACTTCCGTCCAGGGATCTTTTGTCCAAACCCCCAACATCAGCACTGATCCAGGCGCCATTGTGACACCTTTGACGTCTCTGTTGCTCCAGATTTCCTTTCTCTCTCCTCTTCTGTCCTGTTGACTTCCTGTCTCATGGCTCTCTGTGGTTGACTTAACTATGTTCTTTTCCTGTTTTTGTACAACCAACAGCAACTTTCGAAAAGCCAAAGGATGTGTGTTACTGATTAGATGAATTGGACATTTATTTTGTGTTTCTTTAGCCATTAATCAGATTCATTTTTCTGGGCCGCGGTGAATCATACTAGAACATCTCGTTCTAGCAGGATTGATTAATTGGTTTATCATATTGCCACATCAGATCAGGGAAACGAGTAACTGAAATTAACTGGTTCAGAATGTATCTTGCATGCTTTCACACTTTTACTTGTTAAAAAAAGTTAATAGACCTCTTTCAAGCCCCTTTACCACCAACAGAGTTGAATCTGGAAATGCTTTTTACACTTCTACAGAAAACCGACCCCATAGCAACATAAACAAGATGTTTTCAAAACAACAACAGCTCAGTCTGGCAAGATTTATGCAAACTAAACTAGGCATTATACTCAAACAAAGCTGTCTATACTAGAAACACCCAATGCAGCGATGAGTTTAGTTGACAGACGCCCAACTCCCTTCTGCGTTAAGATGCACATGTAAAATAAGACATATCATATTAGTGAATTGATTGCCTTGAACTTTAACAACACATACAAGTTATCTTTCGGCTCTGAAAGGTAGTTGTAAAGGCCTGTTCACACCAAGTATGATAATTATAAAGATAATGATAGAGTACTAAAAATCATTCTCAATATGAAAGCATAGCAGAGTCCACAACACAGCTGTAAAGATAAAAGCAGAGAAACATTATCGTTGAAATCATTTTCAGATTTTAAAAATACTGACACCCAATCAGAATCAATCCTGCTATAATGAGCTCGAGAATTTAAACCAGCAGACGAGTGTGTGCTTCGAATAAACAGACGATGTTGTTTGCTGGTGTGGATGCTAATACACTATATTGCCAAAAGTTTTTGGTCATCCCCTTCTAATGAAAGGTTTGACTACTTTAGTAATTTCCATGAGTACAAATCTTAATGTTAAGCATATAATGATATTCTGGGGAATCGTGTGCTTCTAATTTTATAGCAACAGTTTGGACAGAACCCTTTTCTATTCTAACATGACAGTGTCTCTGTTGGTGTTTATTTCTTTAATTTTGATGATTATAAGTGACAACTATGAAACAAATTCAGTATCTCAAAAACAGAATATTACTTAAGACCAATACAAAGAAAGACTTGTAGAATCTTGCCAACTGGTATGTGAAAAGTATGAGCATGTACAGCACTACATACTTAGTTGGGGCTCCTTTTGCCTGAATTACTGCCGCAATGCGGCGTGGCATGGAGTCGAACAGTCTGTGGCACTGCTCAGGTGTTATGAGAGCCCAGTTGCTCTGATAGTGGCTTCAGCTCTTCTGCATTGTTGGGTCTGGCATATCGCATCTTCCTCTTCACAATACCCCATAATTATCTGTGGGGTTAAGGTCAGCGAGTTTGTGGAATTAGAACAGGATCCATGTCCTTAAAACAGGTAGTGAGCTTTGGCACTGTGTGCAGGTGCCAAGTCCTGTGGAAATGAAATCTGCATCCCATAAAGTTGGTCAGCAGCAGAAGCATGAAGTGCTCTAACTTCTGGTATACGGCTGTGTTGACCAGGACCTCAGAACACACAGTACCCAACACCAGCAGATGACATGGCTCCAAACCATCACTGACTGTGGAAACTTTCACTGGACCTCAGCAACGTGGATTCTGTGCCTCTCCTCTCTTCCTGACTCTGGACCCTGATTTCCAAGGAAATACTAAATTACTTTCTCAGAGAACATAACTTTGGACCACTCGCAGCAGTCCATCTTTTTTCTTTAGCCCAGGCGAGACGCTTCTGACGCTGTCTGTTGTTCAGAGTGTCTTGACACAAGGAATGCGACAGCTGAAACCCATGTCTTGCATACGTCTGTGCTAGTGGTTCTTGAAGCACTGACTCCACTGCAGTCCACTCTTTGTGAATCTCCCCCACATTTTGAATGGGTTTTGTTTCACAATCCTCTCCTGGTGCGGTATCCATTGCTTGTACACTTTTTTCTACACATCTTTTCTTTTCGCCTCTCTATAAAGTGCTTGGACACAGAGCTCTGTGAACAGCAGCCTCTTTTGCAATGACCTTTGTGTCTTGCCCTCCTTGTGAAGGTTCAATGTCGTCTGTACTGACAAGTCAGCAGTCTTCAATTGGTAGCTACAGAACTACACTGAGAGACCATTTAAAGGCCTTTGCAGGTGTTTTGAGTTAATTAGCTGATTAGAGTGTGGCACCAGGTGTCTTCAATATTGACCCTTTTCACAATATTCTATTTTCTGAGATACTAAATTTGGGGTTTTCATTAGTTGTCATTTATAATCATCAAAATTAAGGAAACTAAACACTTGAAATAAATCAGTCTGTGTCGAATGAATGTATACATTTTACAAGTTTCCTTTTTGAATGGAATTAGTGAAATAAATAACTTTTTGATGCTATTCTAATTTTGACCAGCACCTGTATATGCCAAAAATCATTAGGATATTAAGTAAAGATCATGTTCCATTAAGATATTTTGTAAATTTCCTACAGTAAATATATATAAAAAAATTGATTAGTAATACGCATTGCAAGAAAGTATTTGGACAACTTTAAAGGCAATTTTCTCAATATTTAGATTTTCTTTTTTAATCAATATATTTATTCAAGCTTTCCATTAATGTATGGTTTGTTAGAATATGACGATATTTGGCCGAGATATGATGTATAAATCTCAATTCCGGAAAACTGACTCTTATGGCTGGTTTTGTGGTCCAGGGTCACATATAGTTATTTTTATAGTTATATTGTATAATGTTCTTGGTGTGAATGGACCTTAAGCCTGCTCAAAATTCTAAGTAGAGATGCATTAAAGCCAGATTAAATTATTCCCACTCTAACGCACATCACCCCCTAGTATCAATATCCAATTGAAATAGTGGTGTAAATGCATTCGTGCCATCTCATAGCAGCATTAGAGTCTGTATAAATGCCACTTCAGAAGCACGTCTGTGACACCTTTGCAGTGTAAATGTCTTCTGAAGGTCTGAATTCATCAAGTCATAGGAGTCCTTCATTTTCTGTTCCGCTCTCTCTATCGTGCACAGTTGGTGAGATCTAATGAACCATTCTTTTCAGTGCACAGCGTAATGTTTGTCATCAGTACACAAAACTGGGAACAAGGGAAGTTAACTTTTGAATTTAGACTATTTAGGTACAAGTCAAACGTCTTTTGAACCACTCTGAAGTCTTACAAACGAAAGTGTGAAAACAGTAACGTTTTAATCATTAAAACAAAGTGTCAGTAAATTAAACAAACATACTTTACTTGGTTGAACAAGTATTAAGTAGTTTAAACAAAGCGGCCATTTGTCTGGCAACTGAACATACACTGAACACATTTCGTTGATACCTACTTAACTGGTAACAAGCATTCAGCATATACTGCTAATATATTGAATAACGTTCAAACAATTTAACATCACTGTATGGTCCATTATAATCCAATGATGAAAACGCCTCCTCTCACAACAGAAAACAAAAATTATGCCTCCATTATAAATAACCAAAATTAAAAAACAAGCAAATTATCATATTGGGAGGAAAAATATTAACATTGAAAATAATGTTTTTTTTTTTACTGTCAACAAGCAAAATCAAACTGACCTACTGAGGAGGTATTAGGAAATCCACTACATTATAGGATAACACTGCGATATGAGCTGTTTATTCACTAACACCATACCAGCCTATGTGACAGACACTCTCAGTTGCTACAATGCCATGCATCCTCCGAAGAAACTGCTGCCTTTTATGTTCTGTCGTCTTTATCGTGTCTGTTCAACTAGGAGAAACAAATACACAAGGAGAAAATTACATAAGTGCACAAATTCAGAAAACATAAGAATGGTTTTGAATAATTTCCTCAAAGCATTGACTAAATCTAGATAATTTCGACATTTTCTATTAACAAAAACCCAAAAATGAGATTTCTGTTATAATTTGGTCTGTTGCAATATCTTTTTTTTGTGTGTGTTCCTCAGAAAAAAGGAATTGATCAGGATTCTGAGCAAATTTACTTTGTGAACTATCCCTTTAAAACCACTTTTTATTGAAAAACTGGCTGTAAAGACTGAATATATTAACACTCACTATATGAAGAGATGTCAATCTCCTCTGGAAGTTCGCTGATGTTCACCTCAAACCTGTCCTGAACATCGTTCAAAGTGCGGGCGTCAGTCTCATCTGACACAAAGGTGATGGCCAGACCTTTCGTTCCAAACCTGCCGGCCCTTGCAACCTGAAGAAATGAGAAAAGTTAAAGCTGTTCAGATGGATCCTTTCACACTCCATAACTTGGCTTTTTTGACATTATTACTTTCACATAAACTAAACCAACCCTGTGCAGGTATGTGTCTGAATCTTCAGGCATGTCGTAGTTGAAGGCAATGTTGACTCTTTCGATGTCCATACCTCGGCCAAACAGGTTTGTGGCCACGAGGATCCGTCTCTGGAAATCCTTGAACTGCTGATATCGAGCTAATCTGGGATAATAATAAGAGTCTCAAATGCGCCTAAAAAGAATCCAACAATCATAACTGTGACATTAAAAGTGTTTAACCTTTCGTCTTGAGGCATTGCTCTATGAATGGCAATGGCAGGGGAAATTTTGCTCCACCAGCAACTGAGCCAGAGCAATACAACGCTGCACGGACTTCACGAAGATCACCACCTGCAATACTAAACAGCTGTAACACTGTACCAGCCAGCGGTCTTCATTAAAATGAAACATCAAATCCTAACGACCACTTCAAACCACGTGCAAATTTCTCCCACTGTATTCGCTTTTTTTCTATCGCTTACGTCAATCTTTTGGATTGCTTGGCAAAAACTCCAGAAACCAACAATTTAAAGAAAAGTTTGGATTTTATATAGCAAATGTAAACTTTTATTCAGAAAGGATGCATTCAATTGATCAGACGTGTCATTTATAATATTGCAAAAGATTTCTAGTTCAAAAAATGCTGTTCTTTTGTACATTCTAGTCATCACAGAATCCTGAAATAAAAATGATTTTCGCTAAATTAAGCAACAAAAACACTGATAATAATAAGAAATGTTTCTTGAGCAGCAAATCGGCATATTAGACTGATTTCTGAAGGATCATGTGACACTGAAGACTGGAGGAATGATGCTAAAAAATAGAAATCGGCTATTTTAAATTGTAATAATACTTTACAATATTACTGTTTTTACTGTATTTTTGATCAAACCAATGCAGCCTTGGTGAGAGTAAGATAATTATTTCAAAAATATATATATAAAAAAAATCTTATGGACCATAAACCATATATATCCACATTGTTAAAGGTTAGGGTTATACAATTGCTTAATTACGTTACATCAAATCTTTATTTCCAGGTTTAAGATCCCAGATCGTGAATGTGGTTTTGACCTCAATTGTATTTTATCCTCACACAATTTTACTTCCATCTATTCCATTCCATGGGTTGTGGTTCGCACTTAATTGGATAAACAAAATCTGTATTCAAATGGGTTGCGTTGTATTTTGCATTAAAGCATGTGAATGACCAAAGCGCATGTCGCTTTCAGAAATGCAAATGTTTCTTAGAAAGCGGTAAAAATCAGTGTCTCTTCCTCGAGTCACTCTCGGTTTGCATCGACTTAGAGTTTAGGGACTTTGTGTGTGTCCTGCTGGACTCTCGAGATACCTGATTGAACTCCAGCACATCCAGGAGGTCAAACAGCTTCCTGTTCTTCTCGTTGTCCTTCAGCTTGACGTAGTACTGCTGGAGGCCGTGAAGCGTCAGCTTGGTCTCGTCATCCACAAATATTTCCATCGGCTAGGACAACCAGTGGAAGCAGGGGGAAGGTGAGGAGGGTGGGAGAGGAGCGTGCAGGTTCACGGGGTTAAGATTGTGTGAAGACACATACAGGGAAGTTGACAAGACGAGGGTGGTGCAGACAATATTGTTACAAGGGTGTGAAAGAGGAAGTGGTGTTTATGACAGTGTGACGGCATGGGTGGAAAAGGAGAGGAAGACACCAGAACAAAGAAAAACAAGGACAAAAGAGGTATGAAGATTTTAGTGAAGGACAGTGGTGGGGGAGGAGACGACAATGAGAACATGGTGTTAGAAAGGAGAGAGTTATGAAATAGCAGGAGAAAGGGAGGGAAGAGAAGGGATGGGGGTTAGATTCACCCTCCCCTCCCGTCCCAAGCCAATGAGGACACAACACACGCACACACACACACACTTACTGTCTCAACACGTTGATAAATGCTACCCTGCTGTCCTAGGCTACTTTTAGCTACCAATATCAAGCCTAAAATCTCATCTGTGCTATTCGTTCAAAAACTACAGTTTTACACAAAGTAAAACTACTTCTGTTACATCAATCAATGTGCAGTTTGACAGAAATGTTAGAACTCAGAAATGAGTTTAAGTAGCATAAAGTCAACATGAAATCAAAACCCTATCTGCTTTCTAAATACACACTCCTGTTCACACTCGATGATTCATCAGTGGCATATTATTCAACAGAAAACAAAAGCATTTGTCTCTGTAGCCTTTCTTTAAAATGTAATAACTTGCTCTGCATTAACATCCCTTTTTTGGATGATTTCACCAAGGCCACTGCAACAACCCCATGGCAATTTGTAGCTATTTGACTTTTTGGCGAATTGGAGCAATGACAGACATCTCTCTGGCCAGACTTTTCCAATCATTTAGCCCTTTTAATTAACCTGCAATCGACTGCCAGCTTGCGTTAAGATCTGCCTCCATCCAGTCAACAGCTGATGGATTGAACCAAGCCCATCCTACATTTTCTTCTTTTCACTTAACTCTTAAAAAAGGGTTAAGAAAACATCTGTTACTACTTTTGTTTAACCTCAACTTCCAATATGGCTATTAGCCATAGAGTCATACTTAAGGCCAATAGTAGTCAGATTCATGTGTGTACTTGCTAAATGAAAGTGAAGTACAATATTGCATTATCTAAATCAGGTCCACTTCAGTCGGACTAAAGCTTTTGAATGACATGTAAAAAGGCTAATTCATTTCTTTAGCCTGACTTTTAGGCTACTGTTGCATGTAATCCAGCCTTTCTAACATCTTGCTAGTAGTTAACTACATAATTTAGTACAACTTCTTGTGGTAAGTTACAATGATAAAAGATTTGGAAAAAAATAAGAATTACATTCGGCCACCAAACCAGTCAAAAGCGTGTGGCAGCGGATTGCAACGTTCATTAAAAGTACGCTCCACCATCCACTTTCTATGCAAGTAATACAAGTTACGAATGCTGACTTTTCATGTTGACTTTAAACACTCCCACAATACTGCAACACTGTAAAACATTTAGCAGTGCGAGGTTCAGAAGGCCAGATTGTTTAATTAAATATACAGAGTGATCTGATCTGGTAGATCTGTGATTTAGGATCTGGGCTACTAAAAAGGTCTTGCGGTTTTTCAGTGATGGCCATGGAAAATGACTAAGATCAAAATCTAACTCTTAGTCCCTTGACAAAAGCGCTAAACTCCACCTCCAACCGTGTCTGACACAGTAGCACTGCTAAATGCACATTTGCACTTACCTCCGAGACGTTTAGGCAAATCTATCTTTACTGTCTGTCAATAAATCCTCTATTTGATGCTGAGCTGGTCTAACGCTCATTTTCCTATATCGTCTTCAACCTAATGTTGACCTCGAATCAGTGGATTACATTAGGCAGCATCTCTTAGGCTGTATTTATGTATTGTATCTCTCACTAATTAAGCACTAAAGAGTGGATGTTAGAATCTGTGCGTGTTAAAAATAGTCATCATTTTATAGTATATTATGGTGCAAGGAGATTTGCTCATGCATATTTAGTAAAGCCACGCCCCTCACAAGTCATTCTGAATATTTAAAAGGGGCTCAAAGTTGTATTTAAGGTTTCTTCTTGAGTCACGGCTTTGTTGCGAATGGCCACCTAACGGTTGGTTCTTCAAGAGCGTCTCTATCTACACCCGCGCATGTCTCCTCTCTCATCTAAGTTTGTTCATCATCTCATCCCTCTCGCTCCGGTCTTCCGCAGCTTAATCCTCCCTTTCTCTCTCTTCTCTTGTCCCTCACACCCGCGCATTCCTTCTCTACCGCTTCGGGCCAGTTTTATCGCCTTGATTTTAACTTCGCGACAGACAGTTTGTCTTTTTTCTTGGGGGCAGATGAACCGTTCTAATCAGAGACTGTCAGCTGGATTGTTCCATCATTGGTTGGTCCACCTGAACTGATTTATGTCGCCAAAGACTAAATCTTTTGTTTCATTTTATTCCTGCCGTCTGCTTTGTTAAAGAGTAATTAACTGCAGCCCTGGAGTGCCAGTTTGTCGTGAATCTTATGTAGTTTTTAGCAGCAGGCTTGCTTTGTTGGGCCGCCACTTTATCGGTTTTAGTTTTGTGCCCCTTGAGAGTCTCTGGCAGTTGACAACAGAATTCATGAAGCTCCGACAAGTGCTTCTCCTCTTAATTAAAGGTTATTTGAGGACAGATCTCTGGGCTGGAATTACAGTCGAGCAGGAACTAAAGCAATTTGTCTCGTTAAATAGATACCGAGAGTGAAATAATACTCAAACGTGAAGGATTTTTGGTCTCTAAACGCCTAAATGGTTTTGAAAGAGGCATTTATGCTTTGAATTGTATGGCTCTTAAGTGAATTCGAAGATGCACTAGATTCCTTCCCTTAAAGACATCCTCTTATCCTGTTTAAAATACATTGGATGGACTCTTCATGACTTTAGAAAAGGTTGTTAAAGGACCTATTTAAATTTACAGTGGACTGAGCCTGATGGATGGTGCATTATCGGTTGGCCAAACGGACGTGTGACCATGTTTGCCAAATGCCGACGCAGCGCTGCCAACATCATTTTCACTGTGCCTCTATTAGTTAACAGTCTGTGATTATCAAACGGGCAGCAGAGAGGGGCATTTAGCGTTACGATGTCTCAGGGAGGCCGTAAATGGATCCCAATCTTTCAGATGTGTATGAGGTGGTCTTGTGAAAGAAAGGAGCTGTTGACATGGTTGAAGTAGGAGAGGCGTAATTACATCTTGCATGAACTTTCTGCAGACAGGACGGATCTCTTTACTCAGGGTGGCACTGAACATCATGACCTGCTTCTCGTGAGGGGTCATACGAAAGATCTCCTGAACATCACGCCGCATGTCTGCAGGGGACAGTAAAAGAACAATGCATTTATGTTATTAAAATGAATCATTATCATAGCTGGGTTTGGAACAGCTTGCTACTCGTACTGTTTCGGAAGTACAGTACATAGTGTCAGTATGAATGGTGTGCGCAGAAAACTGTGCAATGTTTACACATTTTTATTAAAAACTGAATTGAAATGCAAAGGATTATTTTTGGTTTCATAAAACAAAGGTCATGTGACAACAATGGAACAGTAGAATAATGCCTATTGTTTCACCTACAGCTTTTAAAGAGTAATGCACAGAATTCAGTATAATTTCCTTCTGAACACAGCCATGGTATCATAAACGGTCTGCTCACCAAGCTGCTCCAGCATCTTGTCGCATTCGTCCAGGATGAAGTGCTTGATGTGGCGCAGGTTGAGGCTCTTGTTGCGAGACAGAGCTAGAATGCGTCCAGGAGTTCCCACCACCACATGAGGGCTCTCTCTCTTCAGAACCTCCTCATCCTTCTTTATAGATAAACCACCAAAGAACACTGCCACCTGTGGGGAGAGAGAACGCAAATGAAGGTGAGACAAGTTTGTGCACAGCCATATTAAAAAGTAACAGTTTGTTAGATTTGCAGAGCATGACTTCCTTTTAAATTCAGCTCCTGGATTTTCAATGACATGGCAAACAAGGAGTGTAGGTTTTATTTATACATTTAATTTATCCGTGTGGATTACCCATAAAGGTGGAGTATTTCAAGAAACATTAGATGATATAAATAATCTATTGTATTATGTTTTTTTTAAATGCCTCTTAAAAATGTATTTCATTTATACATTTGCATTACATATAATGACTTATCTTTAATTTTACAGACCCTAGTGGAACATTTTGTGATGGAAATAAAGTGCACATCCCTGCTTATTATTATTTATTAAGTCCACCGTATACTGTATGCACATTTTATTGCACAGTTTACTCTTTATTTTGTACCTATATTTATATATATTCTCTTGTGTTGTGTTACATATTTTGCACTGTCCATTGAGCGGACCTGACCTGATTTACATTTCACTACTGATTATATTCTGTATAATTGAGTATGTGATGAATAAAAAAACCTTGAACCTTGAACTAGTGGACCCCAGTGTAGAGCCCTGCAAGCCTGATGGGGCCCGACACGCTGAGTCCATTCAGGCCGGGTTCGGGCTGTTTTTTTTTTTTTTACAGATCAGGCTCGGGTCGGACTCGGGCTCATTTAGCTTCTCTCCTTTTATTGTGCCCAAATACGCGCAGACCACACATGTACTGTATGAAATATTGTTATAATAATTATATTATAAATATTATACATCGCCTATGCAATACGCATATACACATGCATACAGGTGACAGTTGACCGTGCAGAGCATCAGGGAGAAGTTGGAGCGTGGGGAGTTACTAAAAGTTCCCAATGCTTCGGGAAAAGCTGCATTTTGGAAGAGTTTTGATTTGATTACCACAACAAACAATGAGCCAACTGGTCATGTGCAGTGCAGAATCTGCAAACATATCCTTGCACATGACAGCAAAAAAACAAGAACATCTCATCTACAACGGCATGTCGAGCGCGGCTGCGCTACAGGTAATGTATATATACAGCTTGATATTTGTGGGCATGATTGTCGGTGGTGGTAGTTATGTTTGAGGCCTATAATAAAAGTTTACCTCTTAGTAGTGTGTGTGTGTGTGTGTGTGTGTGTGTTGTGTGTGTGTGTGTGTGTGTGTGTGTGTTGTGTGTGTGTGTGTGTGTGTGTGTGTGTGTGTTGTGTGTGTGTGTTTGTGTGTGTGTGATGTGTGTGTGTGTGTGGTGTGTGTGTGTGTGTGTGTGTGTGTGTGTGTGTGTGTGTGTGTGTGTTAGTAGTGTGTGTGTGTGTGTGTGTGTGTGTGTGTGTGTGTGTGTGTGTGTGTGTGTGTGTGTGTGTGTGTGTGTGTGTGTGTGTGTGTGTGATGAGTGTGTGTGTGTGTGTGTGTGTGTGTGTGTGTGTGTGTGTGTGTGTGTGTGTGTTGTGTGTATGTGTGTGTGTTGTGTGTGTGTGTGTGTGTGTTGTATGTGTGTGTGTGTGTGTGTGTGTGTGACTGTTGTGTGGTGTGTGTGTGTGTGTGTGTGTGTAGTGTGTGTGTGTGTGTGTGTAGTCAGAGACAGCGTGTGTGCGTCAGAGAGCTTAAAGTGATATTGATGTTAGTTTGGGTTGGCATGAATGTGTTTTGGGGGAAATTTTATATTAATATTATTTAATAGTGTTTTTAAGTCTGTGTCGCAAGAAGAAGTTGCAGATCCCGACTTGCCATCTCCTCATTAGACCCGCCTTTAATAAATGCATCTGTACGGATTATGATTACAATGAAAGAGTTTTTGTTTTCTATATGTTTTATTTCGTTAAGTACTAATTTAAAGTTTTCTATAGATATATTTATCATGTCTAAATTGATCAAACAGGCTATATGATCAGCTGTCGCTGGCCGTTACTTTAAAAAACAAAAATTTTATAACGAATAAAAAAAATTCTGCAGATGTTTTTCTAATTTAATTTAATAAAATAACGAAACGAAATACAATCACTTTGCCATTTCATACAAAACTTAAGTATTTGAATTGCTGAAACAGTAAAGTATAAGCGGTTTAAATTACGGGCTCGGGTCAGACTCGGGCCGGTACTTCTGATGAGCTGTAGGACACGGGCCGGGCTAGGGCCTGAGCATTCGGGCCAGGTCGGGCTAGGGCCTATTTTTAGTATGCCAAATATCTGTATATTGTCTACAGATTAGATTATTTGTTGCTACAGGCAAAAAAAGGCAAACGTAGTCTCTCAATGGGGCATTTATTTGATTAAAAATACAGTAAAAACTGTAATAATGTGAAATATTATTACAATTCAAAATAACTGTTTCTATCTGAATGCATCTTCAGTGTCACGTGATCCTTCAGAAATCAGTCTAATATACTGATTTGCTGCTCAAGAAACATTTCTGATTATTATCAATGTTGAAAACTCCTGCTTCATATTTTTGTAGAAACTGTGATACATTTTTTTCAGGATACTTTAATGACTATAATGTTTAAAAGAACAACATTTATTGTATCTGTTATAACACTATGAATGTCTTTTACAGTCAGTTGTGATCAATTTAAATAATGCATCCCTGCTGAATAAAAGTATTAATTATTTTGAAGAAAAATCTTACTGACCTCAACATTTTATACCAGTAATGTTTTGTTACAAACGTTGACTAATGAAATTCCTCTGTGATGTGATTTCATTGTTACATAAATTATTGTTACACAAATTTTATTGTTACATAAATTAATTTATAATTCAGTAAATTGCTCTTCCAATTCAAATTCCAACAAGAGCGGACAGAGAGCCAATTTTGTACATCCGTCACTGTACAGTACGGATCAGAAGAGATTGTAAAAGTAAGTAGTCCTCATATAGCCTGCTTTAGTAAATCTGTTAGCATTTCCTAGAATTGTACATTTGTCTTCTTACCTTGACGCTGGGCATGTATTTGGAGAAGCGCTCGTACTCTTTGCTGATCTGGAAGGCCAGCTCTCGGGTGTGACACATCACCAACACTGATACCTGGGTGAAAGCAATCACCGGTCAACCCCAAAAGTTGTGGAATGGCACATAAAGCACACTCAGAGACATCATTTTATTTATGTCCTAGTTTTTTGTTTGCATGCCTTTAAAAAGATTGCCATTACCTGCCCGGTCACTGGCTCCAGCTGCTGAAGGGTGGCCAACACAAAGACAGCCGTCTTCCCCATTCCAGACTTGGCCTGACATAAAACATCCATCCCCAGGATCGCCTGAGGAATGCATTCATGCTGAACTGGAAGAGAGAAAAACACAAACACACAAATATATTATGTCAAACTGATATTCTGACAGCAGAGACCCCTATATCAGCACATGTTGAATTGCTCACCTTCAGATGGATGTTCAAAGCCGCAGTCCACTATAGCTCTCAGCAGTTCTGGTTTGAGAAGGAAATCCCTGAATCCTGAGGAGTGGATGGACACATATGACCCTTTGACCCCTTCTTTCCTGATGGATATTCCTCCATCGTTGTGTCCAAGGCCTGTGTCCCCGACACCACCTGCATCAACCTCATCCTCCTCATAGTCCAACAGCTCGTTCTCAACGTCGTTCTCCGTCATCCTGTGGAGAGATTGGGAAAAGAAAACTAAATTATTTATACAGTCCCTCTTCCTGTTAATCATTATGTATTATAATCATCAATATGTCATATCTGCTATATTTTCTATGTGTGTGTGTGCGTGTGTATATACATACATTTATTTTATTAGATTTGATAACATGATTAGCATTTTATTAACACACACCACATATATGTTATCAAATATAATAAAAAATACTATAAACTATATAAATTTCACTTGATAACATTATTATTCATAAGTAACAATACATCATAATTAAAATTGCGTTTCTCATTCACATAAAATCACATTATCTAGTATCGCAATTGCTAAAAACGAACATTAATTTAAAGCTGTTGTTTTATATGAATTAATACGCGAGTAATTAATGGGGCAGGTCAAACTAGCAAACTAACGTTACACTAAAAAGATTAGCTGTAGCTTCCCAGAGATACAGCGGGCCATACACTGACTAGCACAACATTCCCGTGTGTTTTCTGACGGACTATACAATCTGTTATCACTTCCCGTGCTGATTTTGATTGTTTTATAGTACTAAATAATCGCAGTTACCTCGAAATACTGTAAGAAGCAGTTGAATTTCACTACACTTGCTAGAAAGCCTGGCGACAGCGTCATCAATCCGCGACGAGACTACTTTTTTTTATGAAGGACCCAACGTGTGGAACTGCCTTCAGATTATAGACAAGAAATCGTGTTATTGGTATTGAAGCTAGCGTAGATATTGCACGTTTAAGGCCGTTGTGTTTGAGCTTTAATAAGTACGTTCTGTTTATGTGGATACACGTGTAGTTATCTTGTTTTGAACGCAGTGGCTGTTGTGTGTTAATCTCTGTATTCTTTTCCAGAAATGTCATGTTTTAGGGGTGATCTCAACTTTTGCCCGGAATGTGGGAATATTCTTCCAGTGCCTGGCAGGGAAAATACTATTACCTGCCCACGGTGCTCTTTCAAAATCCCCGTTCGAGGTGAGAGACATATGAGTTATTGAACATTTTGTATACGACATAGAGGTGTATGATCAATCAGTAAGTTTATTGGATAATTTAGCTGCAGGATTCTCTCTCAGAATTCACAGGTCAAGTTATTAAGTCTTCTGTGGTGTTTAATCCTCTGGATCAGAGCTCCAGCGTTGTTGAGAGCGAAGAGGATGCTGAATTGAAGGGGCCAGTGGTGAGTTATTTCAAAATACAGTGATTATTATTGGTTCTGTTTGGAATATCACCCAATGGACATTTCACCTGTTTCTCATCTTCCGCAAACTTTACATCAGATTGACAGGAGATGTTCCCGCTGTAATAAAGAAGGAATGGTTTATCACACGAGACAGATGAGATCTGCAGATGAAGGACAGACAGTCTTCTTCACATGCATACACTGCAGGTAATTCACATGTTATGCTCTTAAATACACCCTTATTTTGACAATTTATACTTGCTCCAGTCGGTTGTTCTGAATGCTGTTTAGACATTGTTTTAAGTGATCTCCTGTTGAAAAAAACCCCAGCATATGCTGGTTAGGTGGGTTTTGAAGCATGGATGCTGGTATAAGCTAGACCTTAGCTGGTTAAAGCTAGTCCTTAGCAGGTTGAAGCTAGTCTTTAGCTGGTCATGAGCTGGTTAAAGCTGGTCCTGAGCTGGTTAAGGCTGGTCATGAGCTGGTTAAAGCTGGTCATGAGCTGGTTAAGTCCTTAGCTGGTCATGAGCTGGTTAAAGCTAGTCCTTAGCTGGCCATGAGCTGGTTAAAGCTGGTCATGAGCTGGTTAAAGCTAGTCCTTAGCTGGTCATGAGCTGGTTAAGTCCTTAGCTAGTCTGGTTAAAGCTTATGCTGGTTCTTGGCTGGCTGAGCTGGTCCAGTTGTTTTAGCTGGTTAAAGCTGTCCTTAGTCATGAGCTGGTCCTTAGCGGTTTAGCTGGCCAAGCTAGCTGGTCCTTGGTCATTGAGCTTAGCTGTCCTTAGCCATGAGCTGGTTAAGCTGGCCCTTAGCTGGTCCTGAGCTTGTCCTTACTGGTCTGGTTAAAGTTGTCCTTGCTCTATTAAATCCTTCTGCTCCCCTGCTGGTTACGCTTCTGTGTCGACCGTTCTGGCTACCGAGGAATTTACAGCTGTTTATATCCCCCCCCAAGCCAACACAGGACCAGGCACTCAAGGAACTGTACACCGCCGCACCCAGATGCAGCTTTTGTTGTCACAGGGGACTTTAATAAAGCCAACTTAGCTGCTCCAAAATACTTTCAACACGTCACGCGTAGCTGACCACTGTTAACCCCTTCGGGACGCTGGTCATGACTCTTCGTCTGCTGGTTAGGCAGAAAGCTGGCTTCTCCTTAGCTGGTCAAGCATGTTCCGGGCCAGCGTCTGAAGACGACATAGCTGGTCAGGAAGTGTATAGACTTCCGACCAAAAAAGCTACCCAACCAAAAAGTCCTTAGCTCAGCGCGGACATCTGCCATGAAAGCTCGGAAACAAGCCAGGTCAGGAGAACCATAGCTGGAACACTTCAACAACAATAACCCAAGAAGCATGTGGCAGGGCATCAACAACATCACAGCTGAAATTAACCAGTTGAAATTGCCGCCTCTCTACCGGACGAGTCCTTAGCTGGTCATAACACCGCACACACAGAGAGCGCTGCCGCGGCTGCCGCAGAAGAGGTCAGTCCACTCACCCTTTCTGTGCTCAAACGGATGGAACATCCGTAAAGCCGTTGGGATACCAGGCGTGTGCTCCATGCGCTTTCCAGCTAGCCGGGTTTTTACAGATATTTTCAATCTGTCCCTCTCTCTGCTGTGGTTGGCTTCAAAAAAATCCATCATGAGAAAAACAAAATCTGGTTAAAGGCCCGTTGCTCTGACCCCCCATCTAGTCTTTGAGAAGCTCAGAGACTATCTGCTCTGTGCTGGCCATGACCCACTACAAGCTACCGCAGGTTCCACAGAAAGCCTTCACCCTGGTCCTGAAAATAAAAACTATGTGAGGATTGGTCGTGGATTATATGCATTTAACACTATAGCTGGTGCGAAGCTAAAGCTAGTCTCTTAGCTGGTCATTGACAGGCAGAAGCTGGTTGGGCAACAACACAATCCCCCCTGAGCCTCAACACTGGTCACCGCTGGGTTGAGCTGTACTCCCTTAAAGCTGCTACACACAGCCCTTAGCTGGTCATGAGCTGGTGAGACGGCCTACAGAGAGGAAAACTAAATGGTGTAGTCCTTCGACAGACCAAGGAGCTGGTGGTGGATTACAGGAGACAGAGCAGGAACACACACCCATCACCATGAGCTGTGGAGCGGGTCCTTAGCTCGGCGTTAAAGCTGGCCATATGAAGAAGGCTGGTCCTTGGCTGGTGGAACGAGCCCAGAATCCTGAGCTGGAGAGTCCTTACCGCCTGGCTGGAAACAGGTGGCAACCGCAGGGCACTGCAAAGTCTGGTGCCCGCCACATTGTTGGATGCTTCCCTCCCTCCAGATATCTACACCAGGCTACAAGGAAAGCCCGGAGGTTAAGCTCCCACAGACTGCTCTCTCTGCTGTCAGGGCCTCCGCAGCATAGCTGGCTGAGGGACAGCTTTTTTCCCTGAGCTGGTCACAAATAACTCACCTACATCACACTCCACTCACACAAACAGCTGGTAACACCGTTCAAAAACGCACACACTGCACTAATCACAACCTATCTGCTATCACGAGTGGTTAAAGCTGGTCTTTGCTCAACCAACCAATTGCTTTTAATTTATAATCTGGCACCTCACATTATTACATGAGCTGGTTAAGCCCATACGGTGTATAATGTGGTCGTTGATAATTAAGTATGTCTATATTGTTAGCTGAGTATATGTATGGTCATGAGCTGGTTAATTGCTGTTGCTTTTTTTGCAGCTGTAATTTGCTGTTGTTGTTGTTTTTTTTGCCTTAGCTGGTTAAGGTTTTTTTGCAGCTGGTCTGTTGTTGGTATTATGATTTTGTCTGTGTTTTTTTTTTTTGCTGGTTAAAGCTTGTCTTTTTTTTGTGTTTTCTTTTTTTTTTTTTTTTTTTTTTTTTTTTTTATTATTAGCTGGTCATGAGCTGGTGGAGCACGCTAAAGTTCACCAAGGCACTGTCTGTGGTGATGTGACAATAAAAGTGATTTGATTTGATTTTAGCTGGTCATGAGCTGGTTAAAGCTGGTCCTTAGCTGGTTAAAGCTGGTCCTTAGCTGGTCATGTGCTGGTCCTAAGCAACTAGCTCCTGCTCAGGACCAGCTTAAACCAGCTCAAACCAGCATCAATGCTTCAAAACCTACCTAACATATGCTGTTTTTTTTCAACAGGGTCATAATTGCCATTAGATCTTATGTGCACTGATGGCAGAACATTTTTAATTTGATTTCTCTGTTACAGGTTCCAAGAAAAGGAAGATTCGTGAGAAAATTGCTGCTGCTGTTGTCATTTATATGTATTGGTTATTAGAATTGAAATAGTATGAAATATAAAAAAAGTGCGTTGTACATGTTTTCTAAATAAATAAATACAAATATTGTGTGTGGAAGTCCTTTTTTGCAGGGCTGATTTAGAATGTATATTTTATATGTTACGTTAACTATACATAATATAACATGTCCTTAAAAGACTCCATATAGTAAAACATATTTTTATGAGTTCACGGAAAAGTCCCTCCCGTTAGGCAATGACTGCCCGTGTCGGCGGTCACGTGATCATTCAACATGGCTTCTTACTAGCAGTACTGAATGCACACATGAATGCTTGTAAGTTGTGAAGAAATAAAATGATAATCATCGTTTAATGCACGCTTTACGCTCCCTGACGCATGTAAAACAAGGTAAGCCTACTGACTATATTAATTATATTTTAAAGCGAAAAACACGGCCTCTACACACTTTTGTACGTTTTTTCTGTAATATGTAATCAATGATACATTTATTAAATATCGTCTCCACTGTCAACTCTAAATATCAACTCCATTTCAGTGTATTTTGTTTATATAACTTATAGCCACTGAATGTGCTCTAACGCCTCAGTTACAGATTCCTCTGTGCAAAAACGTTATGTACAATGTGATACTGGACATGTATTATATATAAAGAGTATGGCGCTGTTTTATCACTCACCATGACATTTTATTACAGTAATAAGTCATAATGCAAGCCGTCTTTCTTCTCCATCCTCCTGTGTAAACAGATGAAGATTCGAGTCCAGCTGCAGTGCAAGAACTTGCATGAGTATCTAAAGGAATTGAGTCCAGAGATCCTCGACAGGCTCTACAATCACCCAGCAACATGCCTGGCAGTCTACAGGTCCATCCGGGTTTAGTCTTTAAATATACATGCATAGTTACATGTATGAATGTCATTTAATTCGTCAGATTCGTAATATAGTGCGGACTGCCTCAACTATTATATGTTGTGATCTGCCCACCATTGATGTCTCACACTTGCAGAAAAAAGGCTTAACAATTCTTAGAGACACATCTGGCCAGACATGTTTTATTCCGTTACCAGACGACTTAGGGCAATTAAAACTAAGTCAGCACGCTTTTTGAACAGTACCTATTGTATGATGTCCATTGTTTTAAACTCTTCTGGCACTTATGCATCTGTATTTCCTTCCTTATAATGGTTGGAATCATTTATGTATGTAAGGGTGTTTGTGTTTGAGCTCACCAAGAAATTCCAAACAATAAATAAATAAATATAATACAAGTGGCATTTATTAAAGAGAGCGAGAAGAATGCACAACCTACTTTTCAAGCCAACAACATTTTTACATAAAAGTATATGATAGTTCTAAGTAACATATATCATATTTTTTAAGGTGCCACTTTGTTTTTTGTTTTTTTCTAACAACATTAATACATTTTATGTTCCTTAATTATCCCTAGTGTGCCATTTATTATAATACTAAAACACAACGGTGAATGCTGATTGGCTCCCTCTCATTAATTTCCAAACAGGGAACTTCCCTCACTGGCAGAGAATTATGTGATGCGGATGCTGTTTTTAGATCATCCACTGCCACAAGCTGCAGTCGCGCTCTGGGTTAAAAAAGACAGTCAAAAGTAAGTACAATAGTTAGTTCTACCATTCTAATACAAATCACAGTAACATTTTATATTAAGGTGTCCTTGTTACACATCACATGTACTTACTATTATAATAATAATACATTATGCATAGTTACATAAATACAAGTAACCTTAAACCAAACCCTAACCATATATAGTAAGTACATGTAGTTAATTGATAATACTCAGAACTTTAATGTATAATTACACTGTAACAAGGACACCTTAAAATAAAGTGTAATCGAATTCGGCGTATTAAAATGATTTCTGTAAGCTCATGTGACACTGGAGTAATGACTGACAATGGCTGCCATCACAGTAATAAAATATATTAAAACAGAAAACAGTTATTTTAAATTGTAATAATATTTTGCAATATTACTATAAATTGAGCTTTAGTGAGAGTTCTTAAAACATCTCACTCTTAAAACATGTCATGTATCACTTTCTTATAAATGTATGTGTTTCTTTGCTTGTCCTAGAGACCATGATCAGTGTGTGTCGGTGTTAACTGGGCTACGGCTCTGGCACAGTCAGCACCTTCAAGGTGGACTCCAAGGCTTTGTGCTCAACCCAGTGTTTAAAGACAACCTGAGAATAGCACTTCTAGGCGGGTGAGGAACACCGTTCAGATTAAGAACCATATTTAATGTTGTGGAAGCAGATTTACTAAACTAATGTTCACTTTGTCAGT
The DNA here is from genome assembly GCA_027422405.1 of Ptychobarbus kaznakovi. NCBI lineage: Eukaryota > Metazoa > Chordata > Actinopteri > Cypriniformes > Cyprinidae > Ptychobarbus > Ptychobarbus kaznakovi. Next base: position 26,014,145 of record CM049802.1, on the reverse strand, counting down.
GGTAAACCGTGGGCCGATGAAGGCAGCAGCCTGGGTCCCGATCGTCACGCGAGGGATGTCGAAAGTCTTGACTGCTATGCCATGGAGCGTTGGGAGGTCATCCTTAACTTCATGGTGGGCTCTCCCAGCGCAGCCGTAAGCCAGGATCTGGCCCAGCTCCTCACACAGGCCGGGCTCATGAAGAGGTAGAGCACACCATCACTCCACTGATGCACCAACTAAAGTATGTCAGACATCAAGGGTAGACAAAAAAAATGCTCTTGATCTGTTTTGTCCTCTCTCAGCGAGGCTGGCGAGGCTCCTTGTATCACATCAGCAGGCTTTCAGTTCCTGCTGCTGGACACAGCGTCTCAGCTGTGGTACTTCACCCTGCAGTACCTCAATACAGCGCAGGTCAGTATTGAGTCTATACATTAAAGACCAGATTTACTAATGGCGCAAACCTAATAAAATAAGTTTTTTTTTTTTTGTGATCAACACTTGTCGCCTCTGGTGACGTAGCAGCCAGCTAGCGATGATGTATGATGACGTAACAGTAACCAAGTGGCGTCTCATTTCATAGGGGTATGCTTTCACCCCTAGCGCTTACCACTCAGTTTCGAGGGACAAGGGCTAGGGGTAAGACGAAGGGGTAAGACAGAGAAATGGGATTCACCCTAAGGATTGCGGTAGTCAAATTACTGTTATTTGCACTGTTATTAAACACACAAAAAAGGCATGTCTTAACCCCAAAAATGCATCCAAACATGTACATTTTGGACTACTTTGGACCCAAAGAAACATTGTTTTGTACTGCAGTCATAACGTATTATTTTTCAGCTAAAAACCATACTGTATTTGTTCAGAAACTTCTTATTAATGAATGAAGGTGAAAACATTTCAGTTTTGAATGTTACAATTATATTACCAAGTTATTACTGCATATACCCCCTTTTAATTCATTACAAAATTGAGAAAATCTAAAATTACACATAATTACACATTAATTAAAAAAACTTGAGAAATGTTATATATATATATGTATGTATATGTGTGTGTGTGTGTGTGTGTGTGTGTGTGTGTGTGTGTGTGTGTGTGTGTGTGTGTGTGTGTGTGTGTGAGAGAGATATGTGAGAGATCTTAAATGTTTGAGGTACTATCAGTGATTCTGCCGAATATACCCTTTAACAGTAGATTCTATTTGATCTATGACTATGCTTCACAGTTTCTAACAATAAAAAATGAAACCTAATAATTAATCCAGGTGAGGCAAATTTTGGTTTATTGATGTGAATGCAATGTGTGGGGAAAGCAGCCACACTTCCCTATGGCATGGGATATGTTTCAAACATGTTATGATACTGCATATCTGAACTCTTCAAAATATTGAATTTCTTCAAAATATCTCTAAAACTGATTAAATTATAGAATCTTATGAATAGACTACAGAAAGCAAGGTAATGTGGCTCAACTTGACTATTTCAGTGCATTTTTAGCACAATTCTAATTTCAACATTTTTATTCTTCAGACATTGTTCTTTAAATAAAATAAGTGTCGGCTGTATGCAACATGACCAACATTTGTTTTTGACCATATACTCAACAACCTGATAATGGAGCCTCATTGAGACCCCCCTAACTCTGGGACTGAATGATGTAGGGCTTTGAAAATGACGATTCCAGCAGAAAAGTTTATTAAGAACTAGAATCTAAAATTGTATTGTGATATCTTGAATACTTCTTGAGTTATAGGCACACAAACCTTGGAAAAAGAGTATTTATGGCACTCAGACAGGTATGTTCAATGCAGTTGTTTGGACAGAAGGAAACGAGATACATTTCTAGTTTTAATATTATTTATTCTTCAGACTTTCCTCTTTAAAAGTAAAGAAGTATCATATTTTTGCAAAGTGACCCACATTTAGTTTTTGACCACTGAAAATGTGTACAATTTACCGATTTACTCCTGGAGCCAAATTGAAATTCCAATTTATCTTGAACTGAACTATATATGGCCTTACAAATTAAGATGCCAAAAGTAAAGTTTGATAAAGCCCGATATCTAAAAGGGCATTAAGATATCTTTAATACTTTTTGAGTATTGAGTATTAGGCCTGCAAACTTTGGAGAAAACTTGAAAAGTGCTATTTCCCCATTTTGAATGTCACCATATGACTATAAAGTAACAAAGATTGCTAAAGTCAACAGATTTTACCAACAAACCTACCAATCTCTGTGTAAAAGTAACATTATGATGCTGTCATCTTTCTGAAATCATTATTACCCCCCTGTAATTTGGCTCTGAATCTCAGGGGAAAATTGCCATTTTGACCTCCTCTCTATAAAACAGTGGATTACTCGGTTAATATCCACCCATGTCATTTAATATTTTGGCTTTCACCACTATACATGTTAATCTTTCTTCATAACAAATATAATTCAATTTGAGCTGGGAACCTCTGGTTGAATTGACACGGAATGACCCAAATATATATTACAAACTTTTTTTACACTAATGTAACTTCATAGGTAATTTAACAAAATATTTGTATTTTTTTGTCACCTAATGGTACTCAATACATTACTAGGTCCAAAATGGTTATATCTGTTAGAAAAAGAAAAAAGAAAAAAAGATGTGTATTTAGAGAGTATTAAAGCACTTGCAAAGTTTCGTTCCCTTGCTAAAAATGATGCAGTTTTCATCTCTTCTGGGTCATTATGTGTTGGTCATTATGGATGTGATTTGGCTGTGTCTGTGTTCTTTCATTTGGTAGTACCTAAGATAGCAAAGTCCACTAAAGGAGGTGGAGCTTTTTCATATTTGGCTCTCAAACTCTGGAAAGCCTTCCTGATAACGTCCGGGGTTCAGACACACTCTCTCTGTTTAAATCTAGATTAAAGACACATCTCTTTAGCCAAGCATTCATATAATGCATCTCACAATCTTGTACTGCCAGTCTATATCTGAACAAATGCACATTATTATGCTTTAGCTTGGGTTGAACAAATAATTATTGCTTGGATAGAACAACAGCTACGCGAATTATGTCTCTATTTGTTTCTCTGTTTCTGATTAACATCCCGTGGTAACTAGGAATTAGACAAGCTTCAGTCTGGACCCAACCCTTAAATGATCTGAGATGACCGAACACCTGAGAAGAGACGATGACAACCCTTCGGAGGAACTAAGAGGAAGCCAACCATCAGCGATTATACTGAATTAACCAAATTTTGCCACAAGTTAAATATATTAAGTTTCTGCAATATATAAATCTATTGTAGAAACTTAATTTCCTGTAAAGCTGCTTTGCAACGATTGTATCGTAAAAAAGCGCTATACAAATAATCTTGAATTGAATTGAATCATTTGCGTGTCAGTAGATCAGCTGCAGAACTTTCCATTCCCATCGGCTTAGTTATGGGATTGCGATCTCACGCTAATTTGCACTGTTTGGTAAATCTAAACCCCACATTATGATGATGTATGTCTCATATGAAGGTTTACATGCACAGAATAGTCCGACAGCAGATTCTTCATATGTACCCAGTTGAAATTGTGAATAAAATGTATGTGCGTGCAAAAAGTGCAAGAACCGCGAGAAGCTTCTGAGCGCTGCTGAAGAAAGATAAACAACTTAGCATGGTACAACTCTGTGTTTGCTTTTCTAACATGCAGGAAAAACACGGCTTTCTTCTTGCATTGCTAACTTTGCTTAACAAAAGTTAAGAATTTGAAAAAGCATCCCAAAATGATGTCTCTATCTAATGAAAACATATGGCCTTTAATAACTAGACATCTGGATGAGAGTAATTTGCAAAGATCACTGGGTGAGAGAGTTTCTGCATTGCATATGCGCACCGTATTTTTGAATATGATTGTGAAAGTTACAGATGTTTGCTTACCAATCGCTCCATTTGGTCAATTATTCACGACTCGCATCTCTTCTTTCAGTCTGATCATTTTTATTACCTCAAGTATTTACTTGATGACTTTTCATTCAGTTGAGTTGAGTTGAGTTTCATTAGGCTGCAAGTAAATGTGGTTAGTGTGTTGGAAAATGTGTCTCCACCTCCTTATTAACAGTTTGATCTTCTCCTTCATAGTCAAGAGGAATGGACCTGGTGGAGATTCTTTCCTTTTTGTTCCAACTGAGTTTTTCCTCTCTTGGTAGGGTGAGTTGCTTTTACACTGTCAAGAATAACACATGAGTCATAGATAAAAGCCATTACTTATCGTAATTAAATTAAAAAAGCCATTCTGCTATAGTCCCATGAAGTAGATTTGCTTGCTTGCTTATTCAAATATTTAGATTTGTTCTAGTGTGATCGTTGTTTTTCTTGCAGGATTATTCTGTGGAGGGCATGAGTGAGGCTCTGCTCACATTTTTGCAGCATTTACGAGAGTTTGGTCTGGTTTTCCAAAGAAAGGTCAGTCATCAAGTAAAAGTGCTGACTAGCTTTGTGTGAGGATCAAAATATACATATAATTTATAGATAATAATAAAAATGTACAGTGCCGTGAAACGGTTTTTGCCCCTTCCTGTCACACTTAATAGATTCAGATCATCAAACTAATTTTATTACACAAAGATAATGCAAGTAAATACAAAATACAGTTTTTAAATAATGATTTCCTTTATTAAGGGAAAAAATCTGTCCAAACCTACCTGGCCTTAAGTGAATAATTATATGTCCCCTCCTGTTAAATCATGAATCAACTGTAATTAACCACATTATTTTAGAAAGCTGAGTTAAATTTCACCACCCAAACTTGATTACTGCCAGACCTGTTGAATCAAGAAATCACTTAAATAGAAGCTGTCTGACAAAGTGAAGCATGCTTAAAGAGCAACACATCATGTCGCTATCTAAATAAATTCAAGAATAGATGAGAAACAAAGTAGTTGACATGTATCAGTCTGGAAAGGGTTATAAAGCCATTTCTAAGGCTTTGGGACTCTAGCGAACTGCAGTCATAGCCATTATCCACAAATGGAGAAAACTTGTAACAGTGGTGAACCTTCCCAAGAGTGTCCGGCCTACCAAGATTACTCCAAGAGCGCAATGACGACTCATCCAGGAGGTCATTAATGAACCCAGAACAACATCTAAAGAACTGCTTGCCTCACTTGCCTCAATTAAGGTCAATGTTCATGATTCAACAATAAGAAAGAGACTGGACAAAAACGGCATCCATGGGAGAGTCCCAAGGCAAAAGTCACTGCTGATCAAAAAGAACACAAAGGCTCATCTCACATTTGACAAAATATATCTTAATATATTCCCTTAATAAATTAAATCATTATTTCAAAACTGCATTTTGTATTTACTCTGGTTATCTTTGTGTATTATTAAAATTAGTTTGATGATCTGAATCAATCAAGTGTGAAAAATATGCAAAAAATAAAAACAGGATGGGGCAAAAACTTTTTCACACCACTGTAAGATTTTTCAAATGTTTTTTTAATATTTATGTCTGTTATGCTCACCCAGGCTGCATTTATTTGATGTAAAATAGTAATATTTTTTAAATATTATTATCATTTAAAATATCTGTTTTCTATTTGAATATATTTGAAAATGTAATGTATTTCTGAGACACAAATCTGAATTTTCAGCATCATTACTTCAGTGTCACATGATCTTCAGAAATCATTATAATATGCTGATTTGCTGCTTAAGACAAATCATATTGTTATTAATGTTAAAAACAGTTCTTCGTGTTTTTGTGGAGACCGTGATACATTGTTTGATTACTATCCAATTCAAAATAACATTTATTTGAAATATAAATATTTTGTAACAATATAAATGTCTTTGACACTTTTGATGCATTTAATGAGTGGTTGCTGAATACAAATAATAATGTTTTCAAAATAAATATTTTACTGACCCCAAACTTTTGAATGTTAGTGTGTGTGTGTATATATAAATAATATTGATAACTATTTATTTATTACTAGTGACATTGTCAAACTGCTGTTATAACTTTACAGCTATCTAACATTCAGTCACACATTTTTACTTATGCAGGACCTTAAATGCATTGTATTAGAAAGTTGACTTTAAATATAACAAAAAACGCAGTTGCACCAGTTTGCATCATCTTTTCACAGAGGAAGTCAAGGAGGTACTACCCTACCAGGCTGGCCATAACTCTAGCTGCAGGGGTCACATTAAACCCTACACTCGGAGCCACACCAGGAACAGGAGACACCGGCTTCATTGTTGTAGAAACAAATTACCGTGTATATGCCTACACAAGTATGTCACGCACATCACACACGACTTGTCTAAAATGAAATACACTGCACAAGATCAGTCAAGGAAAACAAGCTTCCTCCATCTCTCTCTGACAGACTCTGAACTCCAGATTGCACTAGTAGCTCTGTTTAGCGAGATGCTGTATCGCTTTCCTAACGTGGTGGTTGCTCATGTAACCAGAGATTCGGTGCAGCAAGCCATTGCTAACGGCATAACTGCACAGCAGGTGAGAGACGTGTAACCCGCAACCTGTTGCTCTGCAGATTGGTTTGTTCTTCTAGTGATAGGGCTGTTTTTACATGTGTTTTGTGATTTCAGATCATTCACTTCTTAAGGACCCGAGCACACCCAGTAATGCTTAAACAGGTAATTGCTAACAGGTTTTATTTTACCACTGTGTTAATAAAAAGGGTTTAATTAAATAATTTAGGGCTGAGTGATTATAGCTATGATATTTATAATAATTATTATTTCTAGTAATTATTGATTTATAATAATGAATAATTATTAAAATGGTTTGAATTAATTAAATGCAGTGCCTATAATAATTTTTTTTATTATTGTTTTTGTGTTAAAAATCCAGTTGATTAATTTAAAATCTCATTAATCCTATTCATTAAAAATCTATTAATTCCGTAAAGCACTTTAATGATGACATTTTTCTGGGCCAGACCGGAAATTTGCTCTCTGGTTCTCTCTAAAAACACAAATAGGATTTTTTTTCACTGGCTTATTAATTCTGCAGAAATTAAGTTCTGTAGCCAACAAAAGTTTATGATTCCTACCCTATTTTTTTTATTTTTAATCTTCAGAAAGAAACCCACGTATAATCGCCAGAAGTAAAAAGCTAAACATAGGCTATAAACCAGTCACATGACTTTAACGCCATCACCACCATTAAAGGGATAGTTCACCCAAAAAAAAATGTAATTCTGTTATTATTTACTCACCCTCACCTCTATGATTTTCTTTCAGCTGTTGAACATAAAAAAATATATTTTGAAGAATGTTGGTAGACAAACAGTTTGCGGTACCCATCAACTTGCACAGTATTTATTTACCGTCAACTGTTTGGTTGCCAACATTCTTCAAAATATCTTGTTTTGTGTTCAACAGAAGAAAGAAAATCATACAGGTTTGGAACAACTTTAAGGTAATTAATTGACTACAGCATTTTTATTTTTGGGTGAACTCTTTATTTAAGCTTCGACAACTCTTTAAGTCTTTATTTAAAACATTTTCCCTGAAATTTTGAGTTAGAATAGCTTGAAAGAGTGTGATAATAAACACAACGAGGCTGTAGAGGTGACTATTGAGTAGATTCATTTACTTGTTCATTGTGATCTTTAATGTCCTTGGCAAGTTTTGTAGTCCCGTTTAGCCACTGCAGCAACAGCTTTTTTCAAGACAAGTAAAAGCTTTAAAGAACACACATGGGTAATATTTATTTTATGTCATAGAATAAAGTGTGAAAATATCTTGAGCTTGTGTTCACCACAGACCTTGTTTCAGGCTTGGTTTATACTCGCTGCGTCATCACGAGTGCGAAGTTGCGCGCAGCAGACGGAGCACAATGGATGATTTGTTTTTCAAACTAAAGTAAAAGACCGCTTCTTAAACCAGAGAAGGTGAACATGTTGCTATTCTTGTAGAATAAATGTGCAATTCCTGTCAGTGACAGCCAGTTTAGTTTTACCTTTCTTTTTGAAAAGCTTGTTATCTTTGCTGTTTACCTCATGTTACACTATGGAGGCTTTCCTTTTTTTATATTATTATTTATTTTATTTCTCAGTGTTCTCAATACGCTGCATAGCTTTACGTAATGGGAACACCCCAGGTGTGACGATTGTCTGAAGCCCTTATAGAATCACGCCAATTCATTGGCTGATGGCGCGAGATACTGCCCCTACATCATACGTGATTGACATAGACCCGTGCTCGCGCCATCTTACCCCTTAGATTTTCCTCTCTTCAGAAGCGTTTGCTTCTTGCGGTTTTTCTGGCCCATTTCTCGATGGTTTTAGTCTCGGATTCTTTCCACTTCTCCTCGGATTCTCTTCCACTTATTATTATTCTCCTAACGGTGAGTGGAGCGATGACCAGCACGGTAAGTGCGTCAGATGTGTGGGCCTGGCCCATGCACGAGACGCTATTTTTGGCATTTCTAGCTGCAAGTACTGTGAGAATTAAACCTTGCGTGTTATACTCGTGGTTTTTGACCGAGAATCTGCCGTTCTCCCCGCCGCGCCGCTCCGTAGGCCTCCTCCCTACGCAAATGTCCCCTTCGGATGCAGAGCTCGAGGCTATGGCGAGTGAGCAGTTTTTACTTTCTCTCCCTCCATCGCCAGGGCGTCACCGCATGAATTCTCTGGTCAAGTTTTTTTGCGGTTGTCTCTGAGGATTTCGGCGCCGCGTCATTTGACGCTCTCCCGCCTTACAGCCAGGAGGTGCGGCCTTCTCCGGCCTACACTGAGCTGGCTGACGTTTTGGCACGCGCCACTGAAAAGTTGAGCTTAGATTGGCCAAACGAGCCTTGCGAGTCCCAGTCATCTAAGCTTGACAAGCTTTTCCTCAGTGGCTCTGGTTCGCACCTGGCGAGGAGAAAGCTGCCTTCCTTCCCCGACTTGCATCACGAGATCTCCAGGTCTTGGAAGCAGCCTTTCTCCTCCCGTCTCACTAATGCGGCGGCCGCTGACTTCACTAACCTCGTTGGTTCTGTGGAGCAGGGGTATGCCGCAGCCCCCGGTGATTGAGGACAACTGGGCAGTGTATAAGTGACCACAGGACTTCATTTCAGCTTCAGAGTCATCATGTGGCTCACACATCCCACAAGGACACTGATAACACCATGCAGCCAAAACAACCACTGCTCATGGACATCCCGGCTAAGCTCTGCCCACAGAGCTCATCACATGCAGACTGAGACGTATTACAACAGCTCCAAGACTCAGCAACCAAGGACAACTTTCTGGAAAACAGCCAGGGAAGCCAGGATAATATTTCACAGCCACCGGAAACACCAGAGCCAGAGACACGCTCATCAGACACATTATCTCTCTCGCCAACATCTCCACTTCTAAGCTTCTCACAGAAAATGGAGGAACTGGTGAATGCTGGGACCAAACTCTCCCACTCCTTCCCTGCAAGCCCCAAGATATCCACTAAAAAACGGCAGGCCCCCCAACCACCAAAAACTGCAGGCCAAGCTCTCCCTCCTCCTGTGAGAGCTCTCCAACCCGCTGCCACAACGCCGGGGCCCAAACCCTCCTCAGTGATATGTGTTGGGTCCCCGCTATATTGGCAGCAACATTCACAAATGTTTACAGAGCAAGCGGGAACCCAGTGTGCCTGTAGCCTCCTCTATTTATGTTTTATCATGTGATAGAAAGTCTAAGGCCTTCTCAAGCCGTACGGCTGACCCATCAAATCTGCGGCCTGTAATGCATCAGTCTAAGATTGCTGTAGAGACTAAATGTAATTCCATCAAGTTAGCATTTTTAAACATTCGCTCACTAAAAAATAAATCATTTCTGATCAATGATTTAATAACCACAAACAACCTGGATTTTATGTTTCTTAATGAAACATGGCTAGAAGACACCTGCAGTGCAACAGTCTTAAATGAAACAGCCCCTCCTAACTTCAATTTTACAAGTGTTTGCAGGACTGTTAGGAGAGGTGGAGGTGTAGCTGCTCTATTTAAGGATGTTTATTAATGCAAGTAAATATCATTTGGTCAGTACTTGTCTTTTGAATACCTATGTATTGTGCTGAAAGGTGCTCCATGCATTCTGTTTATCATTATTTCCAGGCCTCCAAAATACTCTCCGGCCTTTGTTGAAGAGTTCACAGAACTGTTATCAATGATTTCCTCAGAGTTTGACTGTTTTACTATTGAGGGAGATATTAACATTCACATAGATAATACAGAAATCAAAACCACAAAAGAAATGATAACTGTTTTAAATACTTTTGACCTTATTCAGCATGCGCATGGACCAACACACAACCGAGGACACACTCTAGATTTACTCATCAGTAGAGGTCTAAACATTTCATCCATTGTTATTAAGGATGTAGAATTATCTGATCACTTCTGTATTTTCTTTAATATATTGATCTCTGTAACCACTGAATCTAGATCTGTCTCTGTCAGAAAGAGATGCATTAACAAGAACACTAGTGCGCTATTTATGAAGGCTATATCTTTAACACCAAGCATTTCTGCAGACTCTGTTGATCTTCTCCTGGATTCATTTAACTCAAAAGTTGAGAATGTTATTGATGATATTTCCCCCGTGAAAGTCTGCAAGAAGAATGGCAGACAGAAATCATGTTGTAGAAAATCAACAGCAGTTCAGAGTATGAAAAGACAATGCAGAAAGGCTGAGTGGATGTGGCATAAGACGAAACTCGAAATTCACTATAGCATCTATAAAGACAGCCTTCATGCTTTCAATGTAAAACTAGCCACAGGTAGACAGACCTTCTTCTCAAACCTTATAAACAGTAACTTAAACAACACTCGCACTCTTTTTGCTACTGTTGAGAGACTGACAAACCCCCCAAGTCAGATTCCCAGTGAAATGCTCTCTGACAGCAAATGAAACGAGTTTGCTTCCTTCTTTTCTGAGAAGATCAATAATATCAGAAAGGAGATTGGCATATCTTCTAGTTATGCAGAGGTCACACAGATTCGACCGCAATTTCAAAAAGAAGTAACTATGTCTGTTTATGAAGAAATTGATAGCAACATTTTGGAAGAAATAGTACTGCACCTTAAATCGTCAACCTGCTCTCTTGACACACTTCCCACATCTTTTTTTCAAAAGTGTGCTTAACTGTTTAGAAGCAGATCTCTTAGAAGTAGTGAACGCCTCACTTCTTTCTGGGACTTTTCCAAACTCCCTGAAAACGGCAGTTGTTAAGCCCTTCTGAAAAAGCACAATCTTGATAACACCATGTTGAGCAACTATAGACCAACATCAAATCTTCCTTTCATAGGTAAGATTATTGAAAAGGGTCGTTTTTAATCAGCTGAACAAATACTTAAATTCAAATGGATACCTGGACAATTTTCAATCTGGTTTCCGAGCGCATCACAGCACAGAGACAGCGATTATTAAGATAATAAATGATATTTGCCTTAATTCTGATACTGGCAAAATATCAGTGCTGGTACTGATCTTAGTGCTGCGTTTGACACTGTCGATCATAACATACTTCTACAGAGACTGGAAAACTGGGTTGGGCTTTTTGGGATGGTACACAAATGGTTCAGGTCATACTTAGAAGGGAGAGGTTATTATGTGAGTATAGGAGAGCATAAGTCTCAGCGGACGTCCATGACGTGCGGAGTCTCTCAAGGCTAAATTATTGCACCGCTCTTGTTTAGCCTCTATATGCTCCCACTAAGTCAAATAATGAGAAAAATCCAAATTGCCTATCACAGCTATGCTGATGATACCCAGATTTACCTACCCTTATCTCCAAATGACTATAGCCCCATTGACTCCCTCTGCCAATGCGTTGATGAAATTAACAGTTGGATGTGCCAGAACTTTCTTCAGTTAAACAAGGAAAAAAACTGAAGTCATTGCATTTGGAAACAAAGATGAAGTACTCAATGTGAATTTATACCTTGACTCTAGGGGTCAAACAACTAAAAATCAAGTCAAAAATCTTGGAATGATTCTGGAGACAGACCTTAGTTTTAGTAGTCATATCAAAGCAGTAACTAAATCAGCATACAATCATCTCAAAAACATTGCAAGAATTAGATGTTTTGTTTCCAGTCAAGATTTGGAGAAACTTGTTAATGCCTTTATCACCAGCAGGGTGGATTATTGTAATGGTCTCCTCACCGGCCTCCCAAAGAAGACCATTAGACAGCTGCAGCTCATCCAGAACGCTGCTGCCAGGATTCTGACTAGAACCAGAAAATCTGAGCATATCACAGTCCTCGGTCCTTACACTGGCTTCCAGTTACATTTAGGATTGATTTTTTACTTTTACTTGTTTATAAATCACTCAATGGCCTAGGACCTAAATACATTGCAGATATGCTCACTGAATATAAACCTAACAGACCACTCAGATCAGTAGGATCAAGCTATTTTGCCGCCCGCAGTTGGAATCAGCTTCCAGAAGAGATCAGATGTGCTAAAACATTAGCCACATTTAAATCCACTCTCAAAACTGTTTAGCTGTGCATTTGTTGAATGAGCACTGTGCTACATCCAAACTGATTGCACTATGTATAATCATTTTCTATACTTAACTGTTTTAAATTCATTGTTTTTATTGTTTTTTTTTATTCCTTGTTTTTATTATTTTTTTTAATGTCTATTTCACTTCCTTTTATGTAAAGCACTTTGAATTGCACTGTGTATGAAATGTGCTATATAAATATACTTGCCTTGCCTTGCCTTGGAGCTGCTCCATAAGACCGTTCCTCTGGTGGATGAAGTCCCTGAGTGTTCGTCCCTCTTGGCCGTCCCTCCGCCTACTAAGAGTGGCAGGCGCCTGTCTCTGTGCGTTTACGTTACGGCTATTGCTGCTCGAAGGGACCTGGACAATGTCCCGCTGGGTAGACATAGTTTGGTTTCCTCCTTTATGCGTGGGGTTAAGCGCTTGAGGCCGGTTCGTCCTCCTAGTTTCCCTTCTTGGGACCTTTTTATGTGCTTGTGCGAAAATTTAGCGACCAAATTATGTGCTTGTGTGACCAACTAAGAAAGTTAGATGCAAAAGTGCAACCGGTGGGAAAAATGAGTATAGTCTATAGTTTCCCCTTATAGGCTTAGATGTCCCATAGGTGTCTCCCTTGTGCAATATGGGGATTCATATCGTGAAAATTCTATACTGCAATGCAAATATTCACTGCTTGATGCATGAACATGTTTCCATGTATCATTCTGTCCTTCAGACCCCCATCATTCCCTCAACCATCACAGATCAGATCAGGCTGTGGGAGCTCGAGAAAGATCGCTTACAGTTCACTGAAGGTTAGTGTGTCTTTGTGCATATGAGACCAGCTCTGTAGTTCCAAAGCAGATTTACATTACTCAGTTTATGTTTTTCCCTCAACATTACATTTAATTATTTTCCTACATTAGTCATTTCAGTTTATTTAAATAATACAGTGTTACTATTGAATTTAAATGTAACCTCTGGGAATGGCTGTCTCCATTTCAATAAAAAAGAAATTACATCTTGATGATATTATGGCATAGAGAACTTATTTCTATTCCATGGGTGACCTGTAGGGTTCATTCTCTCGATCGTAAATGTCAGACTGTACAAGAAGCGTGTTAGAGAAATGTAATGCAAATTTAAAAAACTGCATTGGAATAAGGTTTGGTGTTGAACGCCATCTGAAAATATACAAACATCTCAGTGTTGCATTTATTCATGTATTCCTGTTTTTCATCCTTTCAGGAGTCTTATACAACCAGTTTTTATCCCAGGCTGATTTTGAAGTGTTGCGGGACAGGGCTCAGGTAAAAAAAAACAATTGCATCTTTCCACGTGTGCTTGCTGTACTTTATAAGCAGCAGCTGTCTGTCCTGTAATAATGCACAAAACCCTGACTGTATAACGTCTGTCCTGCAGGGTTTAGGTGTGCTGGTTTGGCAGAACCCCGCTCACAGGGTCATGGTGGTGACGCCACATGGACACAGCGAGGTTAAGAGATTCTGGAAGAGACAAAAGAGCCATACATAAAGGAAAAACAGCCCTGAAAGATACATCATTCACTTGAGAATGATTCTGAAAATTACAGCTTATAGATGGACAGGAGACATTATCTGTAATGAGCACTATTTTTGTGTATTTCACTGCAAGTCAATTTGTTTAGAAAAAAAACTGTTTATATGCATAGTTTAAAGCCATTAGCTGTTTATGAGACTGTGCATTATTATTCCCATATTAACCTAATTTTGCTTTTGTCCCGTCTGTCTTTGCTACATGTTTGTGTCTGAGGTAAACTGACTAAAATAAATATAGTTTACATTGATTGCTATGTCTTTTGTTTGATGACATGGAAATTTGGTCCATGAGATTGATAACATGGAAATTTAGGCCATGAAATTTACATTTCTCTCAAGTAGCCTAGTTAGGGGGGAAATTACAGAATTCAGTTTCAACCTTTATGATGATGGAGATGAATACATTTTAGTCTTAATGGGTGAATCTTATAAAATCGCCCAGTCCACGCTATTTTTAAAAGAGGAATAACATTAATAAACATTATACAATTATATTTTAAAATAAAGCAGGAACATTTGTGCATTATTTGCATGACCATTTCCAAAACAAATTGCCATGAATGGAATTACATTGTATAAAAATAAAACAGGCTAATGTGGTATTTTCTTTGCAATAAGGTGATAAGAAAATACGAAAATGAACTTAAACTATCAAAGTAATTTTAATAATGTTACACTGCAAGATTTTTGTAAATATTTGTTTTATGTAATTTATTACATTTGATGTTTCCAGGGTAAAATGCTATTTTAAGTTGAAATACTTGACGTGTACTTGTCAGGTTTCTCATATTTTACTTAGCCGAGTTTGTTTTTGCACGTAATTTTACAATAAAACAGAGATAATTTTGCATTAGCCACCGCTGTCATCATATATAAAATATCAAAAAAAAATACAAATATACTCGTACTGTTTGAAGGTCCTACATTAATTTAGCTTGATTTTGCAGTGATAACAGTAACTGGAGTAACAAGGCGAAAACTTTGGAACGGTTTCCATGGAAAATGTTTGTAATGATCATCTTGGACCAAAACAAAGAGAGAAATAACGGAAACTATCAACACAACCAGGGACAATAACAGTGACCGTGTCTGGCTGGAGCTGTGGCTGTATTTATGAGCCCTGAGCAGTGCGGTCTGGAGAGGCAGCTGTGATTTCTGCAGTTAGCCGTGAAGCTAACGGTTCAGTTCGGGTCACTGCGCTGTCATCATCGCTGCGTAACTGCGTTACTCTGCCGCTGCAAACAACACGCCTGTGCCGTTAAATGGCTCTCATTCACCGGTTATGTAGCACTTTGCCGGCAAATTCGCGGGTAAATATGTATTTATAGGCATGGCAAACATTTAAACGCTAATATATTCTGATTTATAAGAACAAAACGGGTCATTCTCAAGGCCACGGATGGAACCGGGGCGTCAGCGTGAGAACCCCCCCGGATCCGGGGAGCCTGAGTCCGGGGAGTGGAGAGAGGAGAGCGCCGCGGTGGAGACTGGGGAGAGGGACGACACAATGAAAAACAGAAGCGGGGATGGAGGAAACGAGGAAATTACAAGCAAAACCGAGAACACTGTGGTGGCGGAGAAAGATAAGGCAGAGTTTGATGAAGATGAGGAGCAATATGAGGAAGAGCTGGACCCCAGGGTTCAGGTATTAGGATTTTGGACCCAAAATAAACTTGATATTGTGTCTATGACTATGAAATATGATACATATTAATCACTTTTTGATTCAATAAATGGTTTATAATAGCAAAATGATTTGTTTGTCTGTGATTTTTACTGTTTTTTTATATAAAATAATATACCTTGGTATATTTAATTCTTCTATTAATAGTAAATGAATGTCAACTTTCCCTCCCTGTTTTGCATTTGTCAGGAGGAGCTGGAACACTTGAATCAGGCCAGTGATGAGATCAACAGACTGGAACTACAGCTGGATGTGAGTATTATGTGTGACACTACGGATGTGTCTCAAAATCTAGTGAGCTGCCAACTTCGTACACAGACTAAGAGAGAGTTTACGTTTTAAACGATTATCATTAGCTGAAGCCCTAGTGATCACTTCACACCTGTTCTATTGTCTTACCTGTATTTAGTGAAGCCAAAATGAGTTCCGGCACGTTTGCAAGCTCTTTAGTGGGTGACCAATATACAGATTTATTTTTAATTGCTATACAATGTCTGGCGAGAAGGGATTATAAGTGATCATTTATATTGTACATAATGCAGTAATTCAATTTGAATGAAGTGCAGTGACACAGTCTTTATAATTAACTGTTCAAAACTTTGGGGTCAGTAAGACATTTTTAAAATAAATTAATTATTTAACAAGGATAAGTGGCCACGTGACCCATACACGTGATGGTTGAGAGATACTGATGCTCCATCCAAACCCCTTCCTTTTGCAATTTAACTAGTTTATTAGTTCTCGACAGTCAGTATTTTCTACTTGCAATAGTGTCAGCTCAATGCACGGAAACAGAAAACAGGACTTTTCGCCCTTCAGGGAAGAAAAAGATGAAGCTAGCGAGCACCGAAGCTAATCTGACCGACGCCATCTCGGAGGCGCTTTCGAAACAGCAAATCTGGCTTGAAACAACGGTTCAGAAAGCTATACGAGTGGCCATGGAAGATGTTAAATCATCTCTGATAGAGCTCCACCAAGAAGTACAATCTCAAACGAACACGGTACGAG
Source organism: Ptychobarbus kaznakovi (assembly GCA_027422405.1). Taxonomy (NCBI): domain Eukaryota; kingdom Metazoa; phylum Chordata; class Actinopteri; order Cypriniformes; family Cyprinidae; genus Ptychobarbus; species Ptychobarbus kaznakovi. Next base: position 25,997,444 of record CM049802.1, on the reverse strand, counting down.
ACTTGATATCAAAGGTCGACAAGATCCAGGGTGAGACGCGACAGATGAAGAAAGATTTAAACGTGTACAACAGAGCAGCAAAACCTCACCTCGAAATTTGCAGAGTTAGAGGACAGGTCTCGCTGTAATAATGTGCTTCTGGTGGGGCTCCCGCAGAGCCAAGAAGGGGATGACCCAATAGGTTTCCTTCAAAAGATGCTCCCTACCTGGATACCAGCGCTGAAGAAGAAGGGTCCAATCGAGATCGACCAAGCTCGCATAATTTACGGCTCTGGTAAATCCCGCAGTTTAATCTTTCGCATGTTACGGTACCAGGACCGGCCAGCGATTCTTCAGGGAGCCAGGGAAGTGATGAAAACCGAACCGATTCGTGATCAGGACCATCTGCTGCGTTTCTTCGCCCCGACTACAGCGGGTTCACCTCCCGTAGACGACAGGCCTTCGGAAGTATTCAAAAGGAGCTGCAAGCACTGGGAGAGTGGGAGTTACAAACTTCCTCATTTATCCTGCCATTCTTCACGTCGGTTCTGGTGGAAATCAACATTCATTCGATTCGGTTAAAAAAGCGGAGGAATTCTTGGTGGAGGTCCGTGGTGGCCACACATCAGGTGCCAGACGTAAACTGGCCTTTCATGGACCATCGCCGCCTCCAAAGTCTATGGATGAGTAAAGAGTCCATGAACGGGTTAGGAGTAAGCGCCTCTGTTCGTAACGTAAAGTGCAAACAATGTAACGATCTGTTTCAGAGGGTTTGAGTCCTGAGATTGTAGTTAGTTTATTTATTTATTAATATTATTTTGTATATATTTTTTATTTATATGTTTGCATTTAAACCCATTTATTTATTAATTTGGTGAAGCAAAAATTGCACTCTGTTCATTTATTTTATACATATATATTTGACTGTCATTACTGTTTACATTATGCATGTTGTTATACTTCATATTTCATGTTCAGTGGAAGAGGGTGGTTGACGTTGACTTTCTGAGGAACGAAGGTGGATGTTGCCACGGGCCCTTAAAATGTTGGGGGATTTTGCGGCCTCGGATAGGGGGTATTTGTTCATGTTATTTCTATGTATCTTCTGCATTATTTTGGTTTTGTCACAGGTCAGGCAGATATATTTTGGTTGTGCAAAACTTCTTCAGAGGACTTAATAGTCCAAACAAAAGAGGCAAACTTTTGATCTACTTGTGCAGAAAAGTGGTTGATATCGCATTAATTCAGGAAACCCATCTGAAGAGAGCAGATGTTCAGAGGTTACAGAATACATTTTATAGAGTGGCAGCTTTCTCTGCTGATAATACTAAAACTAAAGGTACTATTGTTTTGATCTCTCGTAGATGTAACCTCAAGATTGATAGAGAGAGCCAAGATCAATCTGGTAGACTTGCATATGTGTGCACAAACATTAAGGGGAAGAAAATAGCATTTGTATCAATCTATGCCCCTACAATATGTGAGGCTACTTTTTTTCACAAATTACTAACCATTTGATTTCATTCATAGATTATTCTCTGATTATTTTGGAGGGGACATAAATGCAGTTATAGATCCAGTATTGGATAGATCTTCCTCCTGCAATCAAGTCCAGATTAATTCTTCCACAAGCGCTTAATAATTTTGTAAAAGCACTGAATTTGGTCGACGTTTGGAGATCTGGAAACCCCTTGAGTAGAGATTATACATTTTTCTCAACACGGCACCTCTCATATTCAAGAATAGACTATCTATTGTGCTCCAAAGAACTTTTGATTTCTTTTGATCAGACGATGATACTTCCAGCTATTCTTGCAGATCATAACCCTATAATGGCAGATTTCAATTGTAATTGGTTTGTTGAAAGATCTCAACGGTGGCGTTTTACAGAATAACCAGTTCGATGTAGACTTCAAGGCCGGTCTGTCGGAATTTCTTTCATTTAATATTGGATCGGTTGAAGACCCTATATTTGTGTGGGAAGCCACGAAAGGTTTTAGCAAACATTTTTCTATAGCCTTTGCTACTAATTTAAAAAAGATGCAAAATCAGAGAATTTACTATTTAGAAAAAGAATGTAAATAACTTGAATGATCGTTAAAATCTTCGTTTTCTAATTCGGTATTTAAGACGCTTCAAACTGTTAAGGCTGAACTGAATGATCTTCTGGGATGGAAAGCAGCCGTATACTTCACAGAACCAGACAGAACTATTACTTCAGTGGTGCTAGACCTAGAAAACGTTTAGCCCGCAGATTGAAGCAAAGTCAAGCGAAAGCATGCATTGATATAATCAATCACCCTGCCAAAGGACTGGTTAGGAATAGCAAAGAAATTAATTGCATTTTCTGACTTCTTTTCTAAACTCTATATGTGAACTTAATCCTTCTAGTCCAGGGTTCCTCAAATCTTTCCCTGGAGGTCCAATCTGCTGCAGAGTTTAGCTCCAACCCTGATCAAACTCACCTAACTGTGATTTTCTAATGATCTTGAAGACTGATTAGCACGCTCAGGTGTGTTTGATTAGGGTTAGAGCTAAACTCTGCAGGAATGGTCCAGATTTGAGGATCCCTGTTCTAGTCCAAGGTGGACTAATCTCTTACTTTACCTCATCTTAGTCATGAAGAAGCGGAACAGCTAGGACAGCCTGTTACCTTGGAGGAACTTAAAGAGGCGTTACAAGGTGCCAGGTTTAGATGGGATCCTTGTAGCGTTATTCCTTAAATATTTTGATCTACTCGGTCCGGTCTTCCTGACGGTCATTCACGTGGCTGTAGAAGCCATGCTATTTGCACTGTAGCTCGAGCCACTTGCCCAGCTGATAAGACAAGAAAACTTTTATTCAATTTCAGTTAAGTCTTACAAACAGCATATCTCTCTCTATGCGGATGATATATTACTGTTTATTTTGGATCTATAAGCTTCATTTCCCCGGATACTGAAGGTATTTGAAAAGTTCAGTATGCTTTCCAGGTACAAAATCAATTGGGATAAATCCTCTTTGCTTCCACTTAATTGCATGGCTAAAAAAGTTAGACTACCGTATAATGTTCTCATACAAACTTCCATTAGTTACTTAGGCATTGTTGCTCAACCATCCCTGCAGGCTATTCCAGATGGTAACTATTCACAAACTCTAACTAGGGTGGAGCAAGATCTCCAAAAATGGACCTCGATGCCCTTATCACTACATGCCAGAATAGCGAGTGTTAAAATGAATGTTTTACCACGAATCAATTGTATTAGTTCTATGGTCCTGCTACCTGCTGCTAAAAAGTTTTGGCACAAACTTAATTCTATGATTTGTAAATTCATCTGGAATGGGAAACAACCTAGATTGAAATTTGAAACTCTGCAGCGTACAAAAGAAAATGGGGGATTAGCTCTTCCGAACTTTGAATTATATTCATTTATTTATTTATTTAGTCATTTAGCAGACGCTTTTATCCAAAGCGACTTACATATTTTTCAAATAAAATGCATCAATGTTTGGCTTAACCCGCACTCTAGGGTTCCTTGGAGAGAGGTTGAAATGATCTTAGCAGATAAATATAGGTTACAAGATATACTGTTCTCTGGGCTAAACAACAAACAATGTATGGAAGCTTTTGGTCCAGTTATTGCCAATACAATAGTCCATTTTAAACTGATGGAAAAAAGCATTCAACATACACATAATTGGCACACCCATTTGGTATAATAATGATATTCGTTCTGGTGGTGCAACATTTTCTCAAGAGATTGAATGCAGAATGGCATTTATACACTGAACGATATTTCGAGTTCTAATGGCATGTTAAGTTTTCAAGAACTGCGTGAGCGGTATGGAACTGAACCCTCATCTCTGTTCTTATATTTGCGCCTAAGGTCGGCCATGAAGGCCTATGGGGGTTCCCTGGGGGGAAAGTCTTCCCATGCATCCAATCATTGCTTGGTTTAATCTGTTCTCTTCTAGCCATTTCACCTCATGGATGTACAGAAGGGCCTTAGAGGCTACAACAAAATGCTTAGTGAAAGAGACTGTCAACAAGAGGAGGGTGTTACGGACTGGGAAAGAGTATGGCAGAACATTTTTACTTCATCTAAAAATCCCAATCACCAACTGATTCATTATCATTTTTGTCACAGAACCCATTTAAAAGACATCGTATTGATTCCTCCTTTAGTCCCTTCTGTGATAAATGTCCTGACCAACAACTCAGATCCTTTTTTCATATGATGTGGGAATGTGAAAAAGTAAAAAAAAAAATTGGAGTGAGGTGTGTAATATCTTATCAAAAATAATTGATTATCCTATACCGGTGAACCCCTCTATATTATTACCGAGTGACGATTCTCTGTTGAATCTCTAAGCAACAAATAACTGTTTGGTTGGCCTGCTTAACATCTGTTTAAAAAACTGTTTGCGCAACACTGGCTTCCACCACATAGCCTAGATATGTACAAGTGGTTGATACAACTTCAGGAGATTATAATGCTTGAATTATACACAGCTCGAGTGAACTCGGCACAAATGTATACATTAAAGATCTGGACTATAGCTGCTGAGAAGACCTCCAAGTGTATTGCACAAAACAATGATCAGGACATGAATGTTTAACGCTGTATTTCTTTGATTTTTTTTGGATTGCTGATTGATTGCTGGAATTTTTGTTTTATGATTCCTGTGGCTTTGGTAATATGTTTTAGGTTCCCCATTTTAAAGAGACCGCAAGGCAAGGGTGGGTGGGGGGAAAGTTGAATTGATAAGTGATATCATGTTGTTACTCAGATTTATAAATTGTTAATTATTGTATTAATAATTGTAACAAAATAAATAAATAAAATTATTTAACAAGGATTATACAATTTTTCAAAAGTGACAGTAAAGATGTTTATAATTTTACAAAGATTTATTTTTCAAATAAATGCTGTTCTTCAAAAAGTATTATGGTTTATATAACAATATGACGCTGCACAACTGTTTTCAGTATTTATAATAGTAATAAATGTTTTTGAGAAGAAAATCAGCATATTAGAATGATTTCTGAAGGATCATGTGACACTGAAGAAGACTGGAGTGATGGCTCCTAAAAATTAAGCTTTGTATCACAGAAATAAATTACATTTTAAAATATATTTAAATCGAAAACAGTTATTTTTATTTGTAATAATATTTCACAATATTGCTGTTTTTACTGTATTTTTTTTTTTTGCAGTCTTCTGAGCATAAGAGACTTTTTTCAAAAACATTGAAAAATCTTATGGCAACTCCACCCAAACGTTTGAACGGCAGTGTATATGACACAGTGTTTTAAACAAAAACAATAAATAAGAGAGAGAGATAAGTCTGGCTGGAGTCATAGCCATGTTTGCATTCAAGCCCTGGCTTGAAAATTCATTTAGGAATTCTAACAATGCATTTTGTTGCACTTTATTATTTGGCAGCGGCTATTTACACTGTGCAAATAGAGATAAATTCTATTTACACAAGTTAAACTTGCAGCATTTTTTTAGTGATACATTATTTACACTAAGTGCAAATAGCTATAGATTCTATTTAAACTCGTACTTATTGAAAATAGTGGCAAATATCTGCTCCTCAGTATTGTAGTACATTGTAAAACATTATGCAGTAATAATGTTTTGAGTGTAAATTATTATTTTTATTAAAGTTATTAAATGGATACTGACTTATTGGGACAATAAAACCTACCCTAACCCTACCCAATACTTCATTTCCAACCTTTTGATTATTTCTTTCATTTTTATTGAAAATGCATGCCTTTCCGATGTGATATAAGACGTGAAAAGGGAGAAGAACGAGTTTGGCAAAAGGCGGAATCGAACTTGGATCGATCGCGTCAAAAAGTACTTAGGCGCTTTTCCGCTTTACCATCTTCGCCACTGAAGCTGTCGTTCAGCAACGGTCTTTTGCAATGTTGTCTAGCGCAAACACTGGTGGGAGGAGTTATTTAGCCTCTGCCAACTCCGTTATTATTTTCTCCTTTACTATTTCTTTCGCTATTATTTATTTTACTACTGTCTCTATGAGCCATATTTGGGTTGCGAGTCCCCATCGATTGAGAACCACTGATTTAAAGTAATAATGTATGTTTTATTTGCCTTTTTTTTACTAATCATGCCAAGTTGAACATTGTTTTTCTCACTCTTTTTCATTATCTCTGTCAATAACCCATTTAGGAAGCGAGATCCAGCTACAGGAGGATCCTTACAGACTCGGCACGCAAACTCAACGCTCAGGGCTCTCAGCTGGGAGCCTGCATTGAGAAAGCCAGACCTTACTACGAAGCCCGTAGACTCGCTAAAGAGGTGTGTGTGTGTGTGTGTGTGTGTGTGTGTGTGTGTGTGTGTGTGTGTCAGATGAGTTCAAGATGTTTTTGTAGTTTTGCTGATTCATTTCCAGACTCTCATTATTGCGAAAATCCTCCTGCTAATGCAGAAAATATTTCTCATTGCGGTTGATCATTATGGTGAAAGAGTGAGTGTGCTAATGTGATTAACCCTGATAACACGAGATGTGATTTGCACATCACTTTTCATTAGCATTTTGCAGCCAATATCGAATATGTAATTGAACTGATGAAAATCGTTTAGCTGAGGCTATAGAGAGTAATTGAAAACAATTGAACCAACACAGAATTTAAACTTTGACTTGGTCATCATCAGCCCTCTCATGAAAACTGTAAATAAGCTTGAGTGCAGATGAGTAGACAAGCTCAGTAAATGTAGTGGTTGCTTATTTAGGTCTCGTTTGCTCTCTCTATCTCTCTAGAGAAATATATATATATATATATATATATATATACGCACATGTGGTCAGAATTGTTGGTACCCTTGGTAAATATGATCAAAGAAGGCTGTGGAAATAAATCTGCATTGTTAATCCTTTTGATCTATTATTAAACAAATTCACAAAAATCTAGCCTTTCATTGGATAATAAGAATTTAAAATGGGGGGGGGGGGGATATCATAAAGAAATAAATGTGTTTCTCTAATACACATTGGACACAATTAATGGTACCCTTTTATTCAATACTTTTTGAAACCTCCATTTGCCAAAATAGTATAGGAGTTTTCTCCTATAACGCCTGCTGAGGTTAAAGAACACCTGACAAGAGATCAGAGATATTCCTTCATCCAGAATCACTCCAGATCCTTCAGATTCACAGATCCATGACAGTGTTTCTTCTCTTCAGTTCACCTCACTCAATTTCTACAGGGTTCAGGTCAGAGGACTGGAAAGGCCAGCAGAAGCTTGGTTTTGTGCTCAGTGACCCATTTTTGTGTTGTTTTTGAGGTTTGTGTTTGGATTATTGTCTGGTTGGAAGATCCAAACATGGCCCATTATAAGATTTCTAACAGAGTCAGTCACTTATTGATTTTTGTATCTGTTGGTATTTGATAGAATCCATGATGCCATGTGTTAAACAAGATGTCCAGGACCTCCAGTAGAAATATAGGCCCAAAGTATCAAAAATACAGCAGTATATTTCATTGTACACATGGGGTACTTTTTATCCCTGTATTCACCAAACCCATCTTGAGTGTTTTCTGCTAAAAAACTAAATTTTTAGTTTCTTCTGACCATAGAAGCCAGTCCCATTTGAAGTTCCAGTCGTGTCTGATAACTGAATATGCTGGAGTTTGTTTTTGGATGAGCGAGGATAATTTTTCTTGAAACCCTCCCGAACAACATGTGGTGATGTAGGTGCTGTTTGACAAATAATTTTTCAAGGTTTTCTGACCCCGAAACTCAACTATTTTCTGCAATTCTCCAGCTGTGGTCCTTGGAGAGTCTAAAATGGTAAAGCAAAAAATAAAAAGTTTTTTAACAGCAAATTTATTAAAAATAAAAAACTTAAATTATTCCATTGCATAAGTACTCATACCCTAATCTGGGACAGTTGGAATTTAGCTCAGCTGCATTCATATTGCTTGTAGGTGTTACTAGACTTTGAATGAAGGTAATCGGTGGTAAATTCGATTGAATGGGAATGATTTGGAAAGACACACCGGTCTTAATAAAAGGTCCAACAGCTGATAATACATATCAAAGCAAAAACCAAAAGAACTGCCTGTAGAGATCAGAAACAGGTTTGCGTCAAGCCACACATGTGGGGAAGGGTTCACAAAATAATTCTGCTTCATTGAAGGATCACAGAAGCATGTAGTCTCTGTTAGCCTTAATGGGAAAAGTTTGAAACAACCAGGACTCTTCTTAGAGCTGTCCTCCTGGCCAAACTGAGCAACTGATGGAGAAGGGCTTTGGTTAATCTGGTGACGAAGAACCTGATGGTCACTCTAGTTGAGCTCCCCGATCATATGTGGAGATAGTAGAAAACTACAGAAGGACAAACATCACTGCAACACTCCACCGATCTGGGCTTTATGGCAGTGTGGCAAGACTCAATCCTCTCTTCAGTGTAGACGATGTTAACTTTACAACATAACTTTTAAAAGGCAAAGGGCATATTTGTGTGTGTGTACAAATATGGGAAGGGCACTTAGTCGTGGTGAAGCTGCCCTCACCAGTTGCCCATAGCTGCGGCTGTTTTCATTATATTGCATCTCATCTCGTGTTTGTCATATTACATATTTCTGTGGTGTGTGTGTATTAAACAGCTTGCATACTAAATGCCCTTGAAAATGTTGCTTCTTTAAATTGATCTCTTTTAGAGCAGCCCTGCTTCAGCCATACACATTCAGACGGATAGCTCTGGCACGGCATCATGTCTTGTGCTGTTGTTTGAGCATGTCGCCATGAGCTTTGCATTTTTAAGACAGAATGTCAAGTTAAAAATAGCCCACATTTTTTAAAAAGTGTCTCGAGAGTCGAGAGCTTTACATTCAGTTTTTTTTCTTTACTCTCCAAACACGTCTGTGTCAAATGAACCCAAAAAACAGCCAAATTATACAGGGTTTCCCTAAGACTGATTAGTCGACTAGTCGTTCAGACAGCCCACAGTCTGGTACATTTTGAAAATATGTTTTTGCACATCCCTAATATTAAAGCAAGATCCAGTGCCTCTAACAGTTTTGAATTCAGTTCTCGTATTTAAGTCTTACACCGTCTGATAGGGTTTGCTGAGAATTATGGCAAAGTTTTCTGAAAATAATGTGCGTCTGCTTTTAGTAGTGACCACCTTATGCTTTAAGAAACCCTTTTATAGGCATATTTTACACCAAGTTATTTGAATAAATCTTTATCAGTGAATGTTGTGCAAAATAAAGGCTACATTTACACAGCAGTTACACAATTCGGTTGTGAGTCCTGTTTTGAATACTAAATACACTCATATTCACAAACTTTTCATTTAAAAACAAGTGCAGCATCCTCATTTTATATTCAGCCTTAACTGCTGCTGAGATTTTTAAATCTCACAATCGAATTTTGAGAGCGAGTTTAATTAGCCTTTGCTGTATGAACCGCAATAACCAGCCAATCTCTTCTGCATGTATCTGTAGCGTTTTTTCAAATTGGTTTATTTAGCTTTGACTTGTGCCTTCCATTTATAACCCAATGTAGTTTCAGTTTTGATCAGACTTTCTGGAGTTTGAATATCTTAGATATTTACTTTTATTGCTGTCACTAAGTTTACAGGTGATATTCATGGCTATCGCAACAATAAAAAAGGGTCTTGGCTTCAGATATTCATTCATACAGACATCATTCGATCCCCTCCTGTAAACAGAGCATTTGAAGAGTCTGCTAGTAAATGCAATTGTCGATGCTAACGTAGCCAAAGTCAGATATCATCCTTGGCGAGGATGCCATATTTCCAGCGAGTTATCTCAATGAAATATGGCCCGCCATTCTCGGTTCCTGACTTTTATTGATTGGTTTGGGTGTTCTGATCTGTGCACAGCAGTTTTCACTGGCAGCAAGCCAGGCTTTTTTAGCTAAACGGTTTTCAGATCCAGCCTTGTTTGCGGTATGATTGGATGTCAGCTTTACAGTCCTCAACTCCCATTGGCCATTATATCCTCATTATTTAAAGTGGTTGTGGTTTGTGGTTTGTGAAGTGCTATGCAGAGTACATCTCTCTTGTATTTTGTCTTATTACATATAAAATAATATTGCTGTAGGATTGTTATATTCTTCCATACTAATCCCACACCCTGTAGCTAGTGTTTTATTACATGCATATGACCTGGTATAAAGTTTGGAAGGATTTGCAGTGCCCATTCACTTTATGGCTCCCTGTAAGGTCAGCATCCCTTCCTCTGATTGGCTGCATGTTTGCAGAGCTTAGTGATTGATTGCTGTATATGAAATATGATGGATGACCTTACCCACAGGCTCAACAGGAGACCCAGAAAGCAGCGCTGAGGTACGAGAGGGCTGTCTCCATGCACACGGCTGCCAGAGAGATGGTTTATGTGGCTGAGCAAGGTTTATTGGCTGACAGGAACACATTGGACCCTACCTGGCAAGAGATGCTAAACCACGCCACAGCCAAGGTACGACACAGTGACTCAGCATCGCTTTTAGATAATTACGGTAATAGACGGTGGCATAAATTTGCTCAAAATCACAAGTGCTCTTAGGTTTACAACAGGTCTTAATTGCTTGCTAACATCAATCCCTCATCGTCAGAATTATAGGTTTGCCTTGTTAAATCTTAATGCGTTGTCTTTAAATGTGCACAGCTGGTTAGTGTGGATTTTAATGGCAGTGTGGCTTTGATTGTCACAGTGGGAGCAATCAATAATGCGGATGAATGCACACCTACACTTAAAGATCAAGGTTACATGTCTTCATTTATATTTTATTGAAACCCTGCCAGTAAAATGGAGCAGCACTTCTTCGATGTGAAATCATCCTACAGTTTTTGTTTCCAGTTGGGTTGTCACCTAAACTTCAGTAAACAATACCAATGCTTGTGAAATTTCAAGAATATTTTGTTTGTTTTTTTGTTTTTGTTTTTTAGATTCTTGATAGCAATTCCAGTAGCATAGAAAATACTTACAGGTACATCTAAAAAAAAATTGAATATCATGAAAAAGGTCAATTCAAAATATTTGTTCACTCATTTCAGAAAGTGAAACCCATATATTATATAGATTAATTACACATAGAGTGAAATATTTCAAGCCTTTATTTCTTGAAATTTTGATGATTATGTCTTACAGATAATTAAAACCCAAAATTCAGAAAATTAGAATATTACATAAGATCATTAAAAAAAGGATATTTTAAACAGAAATGTCAGGCTTCTGAAAAGTATGTTCATTTCTATGCACTCAATACTTGGTTGGGCCTCTTTTTTTGCATGAATTACTGCATCAATGCGGCGTGGCATGAAGTTAATCAGCCTGTGGCACTGCTCAGGTGTAATGAAGCCCAGGCTGCTTTGATAGCAGCTTTCAGGTCATCTGAATTGTTGGGTCTGGTGTTTCTCATCTTCCTCTTGACAATACCCCATAGATTATCTTTGGGGTTCAGGTCAGGCGAGTTTGCTGGCCAATCAAGCACAGTAACACCATGATCATTGAACCAGCTTTTGGTACCTTTGGCAGTGTGGGCAGGTGCCAAGTCCTGCTGGAAAATGAAATCAGCATCTCCATAAAGCTTGTCAGCAGAAGGAAGCATGAAGTGCTCTAAAATGTCCTGGTATACGGCTGTGTTGACTGTGGACTTCAGAAAACACAGTGGACCAACACCAGCAGATGACATGGCAGCCCAAATCATCACTGACTGTGGAAACTTCCCACTGGACTTCAAGCAACATGGATTCTGTGCCTCTCCACTCTTCCTCCAGACTCTGGGACCTTGATTTCCAAATGAAATGCAAAATTTACTTTCATTTGAAAAGAGGACTTTGGACCACTGAGCAACAGTCCAGCTCTTTTTCTCTTTAGCCCAGGTAAGATGCTTCTGATGATGTTTCTGTTTCAGAAGTGGCTTGGCAGCCCTTTTCCTGAAGATGTCTGAGCATGGTGACTCTTGATGCACTGACTCCAGCTTCAGTTCACTCCTTGTGAAGCTCTCCCGAGTGTTTGAATCGGCTTTGCGTGACAGTATTCTCAAGCTTGTGTTCATCCCTGTTGCTTGTGCACATTTTTCTAACCAATTTCTTCCTTCCAGTCAACTTTGCATTTAATATGCTTTGATACAGCACTCCTTGAACAGCCACCCCTTTCAGTAATGACCCTCTGTGACTTACCGTCTTTGTGGAGGGTGTCAATGATCGTCTTCTGGACCATTGCCAAGTCAGCTGTGTTCCCCATTATTGTGCTTTCAAAGAGCAAGAGATATCCACAATTTATACTGTATGGATGGTCCGTTATTGAAACTCAAATGTAAATATTTTGAGATAATGATTTTTGACTTTCATTAGCTGTAAGCTCTAATCATCCAAATTAAAAAAAAAATTTTTTGAAGTGTTTTACTTTACATGTAATGAATCTAAAATATATGAAAGTTTCACTTTTTGAAATAAGATACACGAAAAAATGAACTTTTTTACCATATTCAATTTTTTTTTAGATATACCAGTAAATCCTGTTAAACACACTCCCTTTTTTAATATTATTGCCTCAGATTTTTCAATAAATCATTCAAGTTAAAATTGAAAATTACGTAAACACTGATTCAGGTTTATAAATTAATTATTCAACTGAACAGTCAGTAATAAAGTACAGAAACAATGGAATTGGAAGGAATGGAACCAAAATACAAATAACAGTGCATTAAGTTTTCAATCATTCAAGTAAGTAGTCAGTAATAAAAAATAATTAAGTAACAAATTGCATGCAATAGAATAGCAACAATAGAACAAAAAACTAATTAAGTAAACAATGCTTCAATTATTTTAATTATCCATTTGACTAAACAGTCAGTAATAAAAAATATCAAAGAAACAAATTACAACAAAACAAAACATTGGATATGCCTGGTCTTATTGTGAATGATTTATTGGTGCATGTTATTTCAAAGAATACAATTGTCTTTGTTATCTTTAATCCGAATGTCAAAACTTTCTCGGCAATGACTTTTCTCCTGATGTCACTTACGCCGAATGGTTTTCTGGATAGCCAGATTGTTATTTCAGCAAACTCACATTCAGTCTGGCTCCATTCTGTTTTGTAATGCACTCTTTTAACAAGTTATTCAACTCCCAGATAAAAAAAAAAAAGTATTGCTTTTTTCTCATTCAGTCCTGTCTTGATTTGAAATGCATCACATAAAATGGGTTGTTCAGACAATTCATGTTAAATTGAAGCTAACAAAAAAGTTTTCAATTTACTCTACCACTTTGGTAAACAATCAGTAATAAAATATAGAATAAAGAAACACATTACCAGTAGAACAACTAAAAACAATAGAACAAAAATATGAATAAAGTTAACTGTGAAAGTTTCAGGAACAGCAAAGTAAACACTCAGAAATAAATTGGACATTCACACTGTTGACCAATTGATATTGTTGAATTTTCTTTAGCATTAACTTGATAATGAAGTACTGTACCTTTAACATTCCTGAATGTTATCTTCCTCTGTACGTTTACAAACTCTTAAGAATACTCTGCTATTGACAGAGTTGATGCGATATTGACTTGTCAAGTCTTTGTATGAATGATACAGAAAGACGAGAATAAATTCGATTAAATGTCTGTTGATAACAGAACAGGATATCACGTTTGACATGTTTCTGTTTTCAGGTGAACGAGGCAGAAGAGGAGCGCTTGAGGAGCGAGAGGGAGCACCAGCGTGTCACTCAGCTTTGTCAGGAAGCAGAAGCGCGTGTGCAGACTTTGCAGAAGGCTCTTAAGAGGGTCATTATCAAATCCAAGCCTTATTTTGAGCTCAAGTCTCAGTTCAACCACATCTTAGAGGTATGTATCAGAGACTGGCCTCTGCTGTAAAGGTATTCAAGGCAGGGATGGGCATTTTTGGCAATTTCTCATTTCAATCATCGATAGGTTTCAAAAACGAGTAATCGAGTACTCGGAGGCGGGGCGTGTGCCGGGGGGTGGGGGCGGACACGGCTGTAATGAAGATAATTAAATAATCTGAAGACTGTTATGAAAATGAATGTTTTTAAAATAAAAATATGACATGAAAACCTGTCTATGACAACATGAACTGTTAGATTATGATTATGATGCTGCAGTGTTATTAAAAAAGAAGCTGAAGAGTGACTTTATGCCATTAAACTAACGGATATTAAATGTAACATACAGCAGTATCTGCACAAAAGGATGCAAATGCCAGCGAACATTCAGTTACGCGCTCGCACTAGACAGAGAGAGAGAGCTCCCGCCGTGATGCGCTTTCAACAGCATGCTGCAAGGAAAGCAGATAGAGTTTACTATAGATCACCTTCTATAAAGTTCTAATTATAATGCTATGTTTATGAAATGCCAGTGAACTTAAGTTACACGCGATATCGAGAGAGAGAGAGCTCCTGCCGTGATGCGCTTTCATAACAGCACGCTTAAAACACGGACAAGGAACTCACTATAGATTTCTCATTCTATAAAGTTATCATTATAATGCTATGTTTATGGAACATTTGTGCTATATTTTCATCTACATTATAAAGTGATTCCTGAGCATTTTCTAAGCCATACAAGTATAAAAACAATTGAAGTTGAAGGATGCCTACTGTTAAACAAATACGATTAAAAATGCCCTGCTGCATTATTGTAACATCAGTATTTTTTTGTATGTTAATATCCCAACGCATCCTATAATAGATGAATCAGATATGCAGTGTTTCCTCTATGATATTTTCCAGCTGTGGTGGCAGGACTATTCCCCATAGGCCACGCCCCCTCCCCACCCAAGAATCACGTGCACTCAGAATTGAACTTATTATAATTAAACAAGATAAATAAAGAGCAAATAATAAAATATGAGCAAATAAATTAATGACAATCAATAGCACTAACAAAAACAAGATTTGTAATAATCTGTTGAACTGTAAAATAACACTGGATTGTCTTCACTGTATAAATAAATGACAGACAGCAGCAGGTTTATTTAGGCTGCTGTCTCTTTAAGACCTCATGCACTGATCTAAAATACTGTTACACAGGGCTCTATGCTTACTTTTCTTTTTAGGAGCGCTTGTCCTCCTAATTAAAAAAAAAAATTAATTAGGAGCACCTTCTGATCAATAATCAAATTCTGATAAAAAATTTGCCTTCCTACTATGAGGTGATATTTGACTCCTTAAAGTAATATACGGGGCATTTTCTTTTTACATTTGGCATTTTTCCAATTTTATTAAAAGTATGTCATCAATGTCAAATAAAAAAAATGTAAAAGCTTTTTAAAATTTCCAATTTAAACAATATAATAAGACAAATAAGTTAGCAATGGAATTAGTGAAATTAGTATTAATAAAAAGATAATTTGTACTACAGAGTTTGCACAGAAGAACATAAAAGCTGCTTGTAGGAACGTTTACTGAAGCTCAGAGGTGGCATGAGTGCAGTTAAATTCATAAATTTATGTTGAGATTAATGTTTTAAATATAAAATGATTTAAATAACTGAAATGATAAGTTAAAAATGAAATGACAACCACCACATGTGGCCGATGCACAAAGCAGGTTGTCGTCATTCACTCGACGCAGTTCATTCATGAATGAAGTAAGTGACTGTCATGAAACTGTAGATGTTCATGAATTAGTAACTGTCATAATCATTCACTAAGTTAAACACGCAGTTCATTCATGAATGAAGCTAGTAACTGTCTTTATGAATGGGGAATTGACTGTCATTTGATTATCACTACTTCGATTCGTTTAAACACGCAGTTCATTCATGAATGAAGCTAGTAACTGTCTTTATGAATGGGGAATTGAATCACTGACTCACTAGATTTGTTTAAACACGCAGTTCATTCATGAATGAAGCTAGTAACTGTCTTTATGAATGGGAATTGAATCACTGACTCACTAGATTCGTTTAAACACGCAGTTCATTCATGAATGAAGCTAGTAACTGTCTTTATGAATGGGGAATTGAATCACTGACTCACTAGATTCGTTTAAACACGCAGTTCATTCATGAATGAAGCTAGTAACTGTCTTTATGAATGGGGAATTGTCACTGACTTAGATTAAACACGCAGTTCATTCATGAATGAAGCTAGTAACTGTCTTTATGAATGGGGATTGAATCACTGACTCACTAGATTCGTTTAAACACGCAGTTCATTCATGAATGAAGCTAGTAACTGTCTTTATGAATGGGGAATTGAATCACTGACTCACTAGATTTGTTTAAACACGCAGTTCATTCATGAATGAAGCTAGTAACTGTCTTTATGAATGGGGAATTGAATCACTGACTCACTAGATTCGTTTAAACACGCAGTTCATTCATGAATGAAGCTAGTAACTGTCTTTATGAATGGGGAATTGAATCACTGACTCACTAGATTCGTTTAAACACGCAGTTCATTCATGAATGAAGCTAGTAACTGTCTTTATGAATGGGGAATTGAATCACTGACTCACTAGATTCGTTTAAACATGCAGTTCATTCATGAATGAAGCTAGTAACTGTCTTTATGAATGGGGAATTGAATCACTGACTCACTAGATTCGTTTAAACATGCAGTTCATTCATGAATGAAACACCGCTGTGTTTGTTTTAGAGATGCACAGCGGCTCAGCTGTTACTTCATTTGGAACTATTTTTCTTGGTGAAATGGCACAAAATCAGGCAGTAGTGTTATATTCAGACAATGTAAGTCACTTATTATTAACTTCATGTTTATTGAACTGTTGTATTAAATCAATATCACATTTGCAAACTCCCTTAATAATCTTTAAAAAGCTGTCACTCTCAGTTTATCGCAATCTGTGGGCTCACAGAAAATGGTCTACAAGAGAGCGCGCGAGTGAGTTAGACTCAAAAGCACGAGCAAATGATACATTGCGTCATCTGTCATCGCGTTATAAGCACGGAACCTGCAGGAATGAGTAGAGTTATTGTTAATAGCCGCAAACCCGCGCCGAAATTCGAGTCCTGCTCTGCGTTCTCTGCTAATTACCCGACTGAGCGGGTAATACATTTTTTTCACAATCATCATTTTCATGAGCGATCATCGCTGTCACGGCCGAGTACTCGAGTACTCGATCGCTGTTGCACATCCCTCATTCAAGGACTGCTGGCCATATCGATTTAAGTTACAAAATTATATCCTCTATGAAATGCAAACTAGGGGTGGGCGGAATGAATAGAAACTTGACTTGTAGCATACAAACTATAATTTTTTTTTAGTAAGTCTATTACATTTAGTAGTATAAAGAAGTAAACTTTCTCTAACATCAGCCAATTAGTGGTTATTGGCCATGACAAAAAAATATCTGTTTATCTGGTTACCATAATGTCATTAATATTTTTGGTGCATAAACATGACAAATCTATTGTGCTTTGATTATCATCACTCATTAACAGGAGCACAAGTCCAAAGTCGTTCAGCTGGAGGAACGGGTGGCGAAGGTGAAGAGCCGATATTCTGTCACCCTCCGCAACCTTGAGCAAATCAGCGAGCAGATCCATGCGCAAAGAGGGCGCATTCGTGCCGCCCGAAAGCGCAACAGAGACTGTGGGGGGCGGAGCTCTCCGGTGGGGGCGGAGTCTGAGGGTGTAATACAGGCAGGGGCATATGGAGGGGTGGTGGCCAATCCTTTAATGGATAATGACTGGGCCGATCAAGAGAAAACCTGGCAGTGGGTGGAGAAACACAGGAAGGCGGGGTGGGGCCAGAGAGAGAGGGCAGAGAAGGCGGGGTCAGACGCCATGTCAGTCATCAGCCTGCAAACCATCGCCTCCGACCTGGAGAAGTTTGATTCTGTGGAGCACTTGGGCAACATGAGTGATGTCGGAAGTATAATAGGTGAGGAGAAAGAGGCGGAGAGTGAGAGAGGATTTAGGGTCGATGATAGAATAGTAGAGAGAGAGGTGGCGAACCTCTCGAGACAGGATGCAGAGAAAGGTGCCTCAGGGACGGATAGACAGCAGAGAGATAGAGAGCAAGAGAGCTTTGTGAAGCAGCACCACAGAAGTGTTAGTTTGTGAGGAAACAGGAAATTAGAGTTGCCTGTTACTTCACCCCAATCTTGGAGGGCTAAAGCTTGCCTGCAGCCTTCCAGGCGAGACTCTCAACTGACTACAAATAAATCAGACTGAAAACACTCTGCATTCTCTTAAAGGGATAGTTCACCAAAAAAAAAAAAATTCTGTCATTAATTACTCACCCTCGTGTTGTTCTAAACCCGTAAGACCTTTGTTATTTTTTGAACACAAATTAAGATATTTTGATGAAATTCGAGAGCTTTCTGACCCTCCAATGCAACTGAAATTTTAGCCCCAGAAACATTAAGGACATCGGTAAAATAGTCCATGGTGACATCAGTGGTTCATCTGTAATTTTACGAAGCTACGAGAATACTTTTTGTGTGCAAAGAAAACAAAAATAACCCTGAGTTACCGTCATCTGCCATTATCGAGAGTACCACGATGCATGTGTGTGCGTTCCTCTGCACGTAAACAACGCATGTGGTACTCTCTATAATAGCGGAAGACGGTAAATCGGGGGAGAAGTATTGTTAAATAAAGTCGTTATTTTTGTTTTGTTTGCGCACAAAAAGTATTCTCGTTGCTTCGTAAAATTACAGTTGAACCATTGATGTCACATGGACTGTTTTACAGATGTTCTTGCTACCTTTCTGGGCCTAGGAACATTTCAGTTGCGTTGCTGTTTATGGAGGGTCAGAAAGCTCTCGGATTTCATCAAAAATATGTGAATTTGTGTTCGGAATATGAACAAAGGTCTTACGGGTTTGAAACAACATGAGGGAGAGTAATTAATGACAGAATTTTCATTTTTGGTTGAACTATCCCTGTAAAGGTGAAGTGAGTACTTTCAGCGCCCCTTGTGGCACTTTATGGAATTGCAAAAAGATACAGGTTTCCCGAAACCCTTTCTGTCAATGGTTAGATGATCCGCCCCCAAACCTATGCCATTGGTTGAGCCAGTGTTGCCATTTCAGGCTCAAAAAGAGTTTACACGTTTCGCAGAAATTAACATACTAATGGCTTCATTATTGCTGCACATTAACTTAGGAGAATATCAACAAAAATAACACCCTCCATCTTTAACAGCACTAACTATGGAAGTCCGTTTCCACCTGAGAGTAAAAAATTTACATAATGGTAATTGTAGATGAACATAAGTTTTGTCACTGTTAAAGGATTAGTTCACTCCAGAATTACAATTTCCTGATAATTTACTCACCTTGATGTCATCCAAGAGGTTCATGTCTTTCTTTCTTCAGTCGAAAAGAAATTAAGGTTTTTGAGGAAAACAGTTAGGGATTTTTCTCCATATAGTGGACTTTAACAGGGACCAGTGGGTTGAAAGTGCTAATTACAGTTTCAATGCAGCTTCAAAAGGTCTTGTCTTGCGAAACATAAAAAATATTTTTTTTACGACAAATGCTTATCTTTCAATATCCCTCTGATGCACGTCCATGATTTTACACATCTCACAGGTGTTTTTTTTTTTTGAAAATGACCAATTGTTTCGCTAGATAAGAGCACTTGAAGCTGCATTGAAACTACAGTTTGGACCTTCAACCCGTTGGTCCACTATAGTCCATATATGGAGAAAAATCCAACAATGTTTTCCTCAAAAACCTTAATTTCGTTTTGATTGAAAAAAGAAAGACATGAACATCTTGGATGACATGGAGGTGAGTAAATTATCAGGAAATGTTTATTCTGGAGTGAAGTACTCTATTAAGCGAAATAAAGTCACAATGTGCCTCATTCATTAAACTTTTGTAAATAAATGAGTAAATTTGGATTAATTTGCACATAAAAGCACCTTCCAATAAACAAATGCTTCAATCCTCAGATTTGATAATAAAACAAGAATGAAATGAATCCCACAATTAGCATAAATGTTTTCAAACATTTTTGTTTTATGAATGAAATAGATTTTTTATTTAACTAATTGGTTAACTATATATATTATATGAGTGGCTTTACGAACCATTTAGACAAAAAGTATTTCTGTTCTTGTTTCATGAACGAGTCCAAATTGTGACATTGTGAACGAGATACGAGAAAGACACATTTGCAAGTTTTGTGATTTTATTTCATGGAATTTTAAGAAATAAACCTGTCTACTTCATTTTATTTATTTATTATATTATTATTATTTTTTACTGAAAATGGT
Organism: Ptychobarbus kaznakovi; assembly: GCA_027422405.1. Classification (NCBI taxonomy): domain Eukaryota; kingdom Metazoa; phylum Chordata; class Actinopteri; order Cypriniformes; family Cyprinidae; genus Ptychobarbus; species Ptychobarbus kaznakovi. The sequence goes on along the minus strand of CM049802.1, from coordinate 25,977,254 downwards.
GGAAACTGGCTTACATTACTAATAGTCCTACCACACAGTTCAAATGAGTGGAAAGCTCCTCCAGGTGTGGTGGTGACTAAGATTCAGACATGATTTTGAATCCATTTTTGGACATGAGAAATCGAGAGGAAGGAGAATATTAACACACCTACTCTGATTGACGTGGCATTATTGTAACACTGCACTATAGCGGAGGGGGTTCAGATGTTTTCGGCAAATTAATGAATAACAATAAGGAGGATGTATTTTAGTCAGTCCGCCGGGATTTGTAGTTCTCACGCTCTGATCCTGTCTTTTCTTGGTTACCGTTTCACTGTCGGTCAGGGAACAGGGGGAAAAAGACACTTCACACAATACGAGAGAGAGGGAAAACAAGTGAGAAATGGATTGAACATTGCAGATCAAACTCACATCTCTTTTATTACCTCAGAAAAGGGAAATGCTCTTACAGTGGAGGTCTGTGGGTACAGTTGTACACTTTCCTGATAGGCTTCCATTGTTAGTGTGTAACTTGAAACACTTTTTTGCTTGTTTAGGATAATGAAATTCAACCTGACTCAAAGTCTTTTCTGTGGTGTTGGTTAATATGACACTGTTCATCTGACTTAACTTGTATGTAACCTGGAATATATTTTGCTGGAATATTGCTGTATTTGCTTCCCATCTCCAGGTCTCTCTCATCAAGTGTAGATATCTGAAATATGTTTTTTATTTGGCTGTCAGTTGGTATTATTTTGTGCAACATGTAACGTTAAGTTCTAGGTCATGAATTTTTGGCATTTGTGATATATTTTACTGTGCTGTTTTTATTGATTTTGATCTATTTGTGAGATTTTAGGTCAGTCGAGGAACGAAAGAGGGTCTTGTCTTGGCAGAAAATGTTTACAAGTGTGTCAGTTCTGCTGTATTTTTACAAGAAAGGTTGAATAAAACATAAGTGGAGCGACTGAATGATGTGTACTTGATGACGTGTTTTGCAGATATATACACTTGGTAATATGCTACTGTGGACAGTACAGTATTGTTTGCAAGTTTACATCCTACTCTCCTCTCCTGAATTTGTGTTTTGTTTTTGGATTTTTTTTTTTTATGTAGTTGTTGTAGTTTTCATCCACAAACCTTGTAAATCCATCCTTCCCCTGTCATAAACTGTTGTGTACAGATTCCTCTCCTCATAGTAAATAGAGGATGCTCTGTAGAGTTAATCCAGTATGCTGCTGTCTCTCTCCATTCATTAGGTCACATGAACTCTGTATATTCAAGCTGAAATATGATGGAAAACAATTAATCCTTACGTGACTGATACTGTAACTTAATCTGTAAATGTTAATTTATTGCACAGCTAGAGATATTAAAACTTGAATTTAACGATGCTCTTCTTTTTCTTATTTAATCTCACTATGTGTATGGAAGGTTGTTAATTGCTACTTTGTATCTGCCAATTGTGACTTTATATCACAAGATGTTTTTATATCTCGCAATGTTAATGTTTGCCAAAGTTTTGACTTTGTTTAATTGTAATGCGACGACACTATAACTCATTGTGACTCACAATTACACGCTTATTTGTCATAATTGCGACTTTCTCAATTAACAAAAAATATGACTTTTTCTTGCTATATCTTTACATTTTTGACTTCTCTTGTAAGTGTGACTATAAACTATCCTATCATTTGCAACTAACTATTTCTTGCAATTGCAACATTCAAACTAAAAATCTGACTTTCTTACAGAGTCTTTCTTTATCTCTCAATGTCGACATTATTTCTTGTAATTGTGACTATTTCTTATTACAGGTACATCTCAAAAAAATTGAATATCATGAAAAAGGTCAATATTTTTTGTCAATATTTTCAGAAAGTGAAACCCATATAATATATAGATTCATTACACATAGAGTTAAATATTTCAAGCCTTTATTTCTTGAAATTTTGATGATTATGTATTACAGATAATGAAAACCCAAAATTCAGTGTCTCAGAAAATTAGAATATTACATAAGATCAATAAAAAGGATATTTTAAACAGAAATGTCAGGCTTCTGAAACGTATGTTCATTTCTATGTTCACTCAATACTTGGTTGGGCCTCCTTTTGCATGAATTACTGCATCAATGCGGCGAGGCATGGAGTTAATCAGCCTGTGGCACTGCTCAGGTGTAATGAAGCCCAGGTTGCTTTGATAGCAGCCTTCAGGTCATCTGCATTGTTGGGTCTGGAGTCTCTCATCTTCCTCTTGACAATACCCCATGGATTCTCTATAGGGTTTAGGTCAGACGAGTTTGATTGGCCAATCAAGCACAGTAACACCTGATCATTGAACCAGCTTTTGGTACCTTTGGCAGTGTGGGCAGGTGCCAAGTCCTGCTGGAAAATGAAATCAGCATCTCCATAAAGCTTGTCAGCAGAAGGAAGCATGAAGTGGTCTAAAATATCCTGGTAGATGCTGCGTTGACTGTGGATTTCAGAAAACACAGTGGACCAACACCAGCAGATGACATGGCAGCCCAAATCATCACTGACTGTGGAAACTTCCCACTGGACTTCAAGCAACATGGATTCTGTGCCTCTCCACTCTTCCTCCAGACTCTGGGACCTTGATTTCCAAATTAAATGCACAATTTACTTTCATCTGAAAAGAGGACTTTGGACCACTGAGCAACAGTCCAGTTCTTTTTCTCTTTAGCCCAGGTAAGATGCTTCTGATGATGTTTCTGTTTCAGAAGTTTGATTTGATACAGTTGATCACGATATACTTGTTGCTCGTCTCAAGAATCATGTTGGTGTTCAGGGCTTAGCCCTGAAATGGTTCTCTTCTTATTTGAAGGATAGTACTTTTTCAGTCAGTTTAGGCGATTCTTCTTCTTCAACTGCTCCTCTGGTCTGTGGGGTTCCTCAGGGCTCTATTCTGGGACCAATTTTATTTTCTCTGTATTTGTTGCCATTGGGTTTTATTTAAAAAAAATGTGGGATTCATTATCACTTGTATGCTGATGATTCACAAATATATTTACCATTGAAACAGGACCCTAAATGTGTTTTGCAGTCTCTGCATGAATGTCTGACAGAGGTTAAGTGCTGGTTGGCAAGTTTAGTTGATCATTTTCTTCAACTAAATGAAGATAAGAGAGATATGGTTATTTTTGGTAATAAGGGTTATGTCAACGATGTATATGACTGCCTGGGGCAGTTTCCTGGGAAGAAACTGTCCTGTGCAAAAAGTTAATGCTGTTGTTAAAAATCGTTTTTTTCATCTAAGGTCAATATCTAAGTTGAAGTCCATCCTCTCTTTTGAAGATATGGAGAAGGTTGTTCATGCTTTTGTGTCATCTCGTTTGGACTATTGTAATGTGCTGTATCTGGGTTTGAATCAGCACTCTCTCTCTAGTTTGCAGCTTGTTCAGAACTCAGCTGCTAGACTTTTAACAGGTACAAAGGAGAGAGAGCATATTACACCTGTGTTGATCAAACTGCATTGGTTACCTGTACGATACAGAAGTCACTACAAAGTGTTGTTGTATGTTTTCAAGGCTGTGCATGGTCTATCACCTGACTATGTCACTGATTTAATTAGTGTCTGTCAATCCAGTAGATATCTATGCTCAAATGATAAATTACTCCTAATGGTTCCGCGATCTCGTCTAAAATGTGGAGGTGATCGTGTTTTCTCTGTGGCAGCTCCTAGGCTCTGGAATGCCCTTCCTCTGTCTATTAGATCTTTTCCAACTGTAGGTGTTTTTCAGAGTGCGCTTAAAACTAATGTGTTTTCTTTAGCCTTTGATAATGTTTTTTAGCTGTGACATGTATGTTACTTTTGTGACTTTTTTCGCATTAGTTTTTATTTGTATTATTATTTTATGTATTATTTTTCTCTGTACAGCACTTTGGTTCCAGTCGTGGTGTTGAATGTGCTTTATAAATAAAGGTTGAGTTGAGTTGAGTTGAGGTTCAGAAGTGGCTTGGTAGCACTTTTCCTGAAGATGTCTGAGCGTCGTGACTCTTGATGCAATCACTCCAGCTTCAGTTCACTCCTTGTGAAGCTCTCCCGAGTGTTTGAATCAGCTTTGCTTGACAGTATTCTCAAGCTTGCGGCCATCCCTGTTGCTTGTGCACATTTTACTACCCAATTTCTTCCAGTCAATTTACAAGTGTGTGAAATTTCACAGTGTGACTATATATCTTAATTTCAACTTTATAACTTGTAATTATGGCCTTATTTCTCATTACAGTTGTGTCTTGCAGTTGCCTCTTTGTTTCCAGTAATGTGACACTCTCGTAATTGTGACTGTCGTGATTTCATTTATTTCTTGAAATTGCGACATTATAACTAATAATACAATCTATCTTCTACAATGTGACTATATCTCTAAATTCAAATTTTATAGTAATTATTTCTGGTAGTTATGACATTATTTCTGATCTTTGCGACTTTAAATCACTCAATGTGACTTGTTCATACTCTAAACCTTACCCCACATTTCAATTGTTTTGGCTTCCATATCAGAGAGGTTTTCCTTGCAACAAGATTATGCACATTTTCTGAAGAAAACAAGAAGTGCACTTACTCGTACGCCACCACAAAGCAAGGGGTGTCCTGGGTGGTTGCTAAGGCATCATGTGGGCTTGTTAGATTTGCTAGCCCTGCTTATGAGCATTAGTACCAGTTATGCTTGGTTTAACAAACACCACTAATTACCAGTTATACTGAAAGTGTCTCAATAGCTTGATAATTGTAATCAAGAAGAATGGCGAGTTTCCAGGTTTTCTCAGGTATTTCAGGCTCAATGTTGAGCCGAGAGCAGTGGGGCACTCCAGCTACCTGAAATCAATCAGATGTGCTGGAGAACAGGACTTCCATAATGAAAAGAGAAAGAGAGGAGGAGATTATCCTCTGTCTTCAGTCTTTAATTATTCAACAATGACATAAATATCGAGCAGAGAACTCCTAGAAACCGGCCGCTGGGGAGAGAAAGGAGTGTGTGAGGACTAGAGCAAAGGATGAATGTAATGTAAAATGCAATAATTATCATGTTGAAAGGGAGGATGAGGGCAGTTTAAGGTGAGAGACTGATTTCTCTGTGACTGGAGAGAATGAAGGTGACATTAAGTGTGGGAGTTTGTGGAAGAGACAGCTGAGTCTGAACTGAAAGATGAGGTTTGTAACTGGAGCTACTCCCGCACAGTGTTTTTTTTCTCCCTCTCTTTCTGGTTTTCTTTATGTCGAAATTTCTCACTCAGGAGTTTGTGACTCACTGATTCCACTGCTGGGATGCCTGAGGGGAAACATATCAGAAAATGCATTATTTGGATTGTCGATTTGAAGAGGTACATTACAGACTGGAACGAGCCTTGTTCCTTCATGTTCATACATCAGAACTCATTTATAGATGTAGCATTCTTATCATCGATGCAACCTTTGTTTGTTAAAGAGTTGCAGCATTTACTTGTGTTAAGAAAATAGAAAGTGTTGTACATGTTTTTGAAAGAAGTCATCAAGGCTGCATTTAATTGGCAAAAAGTACAGGAAAAACAGCGATATTGTGAAATATTACTACAATTTAAAATAACTGTTTTCATTTGTAATATATTTTAAAATGTAATTAATTTCTGAATATTCAGCATCATTACTCCAGTCTTCAGTGTCACATAATCCTTCAGAAATTATTCTAATATACTGATTTGCTGCTCAAGAAACATTTATTACTATTAATATTCTGCTAATCCCAGGATCAGAACTCAAGTGTCACACCTAATGGCGTGGATCCCAGGTGAGGTAGTTGTGATTTCACTGATCTTACCTGTCTGTGAACAACCTTGGAATTGATCAGTGGAGGGCTTTGTTCTGAGCTGAAGAAAAGGAGAGCGGAGATCAAGACAGTTGTGATGAATAGAATTGATCCAGAAATAGGAAGAGTGTAAACAGTTGGTCATGTTAGGAAAGATTTATCTGAAGTCTGGGTTTAAAAAAACTGACTCAGACAGAATTTAGAAGATGGAGGAATTCTATCTATCCATCCATGTGTCTGTCTGTCATCTCATCCATCCATCCATCCATCCATCCGTCTGTCTAAAAATGTTAACCTGTCATTAAAGTAAAGCAATTGAAAGTGTGTGTGGGGGGGTCTCATTGTGAAATAAATGCTTTCTCTAGTTTATATTTGCCACAATTATTGCAACATCCTTATAGGTTTCCCAAGATAACAGCTCTGAGTTTTCTCTTATAATGCCTGCTGAGGTTAAAGAACACCTGACAAGAGATCAGAGATATTCCTTCATCCAGAATCACTCCAGATCCTTCAGATTCACAGATCCATGACGGTGCTTCTTCTCTTCAGTTCACGTCACTCATTTTCTACAGGGTTCAGGTCAGAGGACTGGAAAGGCCAGCAGAAGCTTGCTTTTGTGCTCAGTGACCCATTTTTGTGTTGTTTTTGAGGTTTGTGTTTGGATTATTGTCCTGATAGAAGATCCAACCAAAGCCATTATAAGATTTCTAACAGAGTCAGTCACTTGTTGATTTTTTTATCTGTTGGTATTTGATAGAATCCATGATGCCATGTGTCTAAACAAGATGGCCATGACCTCCAGCAGAAATATAGGCCCACAACATTCAATTCCCAGGGAACACACTTACTGACAAAAAATGTGTAGCCTGAATGCGCTGTAAGTCGCTTTGGATAAAAGCGTCTGCTAAATGCGTAAATGTAGAACGTCTCTCAAATGCATGCTAAAATATAGGCTATTGTGCAATTCCAGATCACAATAAGGCGCAAGCTGATATGTATTTTAATTTGTAATTTAATTCACAAGTACATGTGAGCACAGTGCACTTATACTAGACAATATGCGCTATATTTTTTCATTAATTTTAAAAGTACAAACGGAAAGGAAACCATTTAAATGCATAAAATAACTAATTTTACATTCTAGCATTTATGTGCTGTCAGTGTTGGGGGTAATGCATTACAAGTAACGCGAGTTACGTAATAATATTACTTTTTTCAAGTAACTAGTAAAGTAACGCATTACTTTTTAATTTACTAGAAAATATTAAAAAAAGTAACGCCAGTTACTTTGTTTTTTCCATTTATTGACTGACAGCGCTGTGTGAACATTATGTTACTGTAGTTCTAATCTAGACAATGTGAATGTGTATTAATTCATCCCACTCGCAAAAAACAGATTCAGTATTCATCAAAATTAATTAAAACAGTGAAATACAAACTCAGAATATGATGCAAACCTGCAATAATTAAATATGTTAAACAACACAAATATATCTAATCTCATTTTATTAACCAATGTGTTTGCTGCTGACTTTTGATGATCCAGTTCAACCATATTAATAAGCAAAAATTACTTAAGATAAACCAACAATTGTGCTTCATTGTTTTGTTTTTTTATTTCTGAAGAGTGTTGAAGTTCTTCTCCTGCGTTCTTCTGTACAGACGTGATTTACTTTTCCTTCAGCCTGAGGTTTATTCATTACACTTTTTGGTGTGAAAGGGCTTTTACATATGATATAAATATAACTTCTTGTATTAAAAACAAACAATCAAACCCTGCTCATATTTAAAAAGTAACGAGAAAGTAACGCAAAAGTAACGTAACGCATTACTTTCAATAAAAAGTAACTAAGTAACGTAATTAGTTACTTTTTTAGAGAGTAATGCAATATTGTAATGCATTACTTTTAAAAGTAACTTTCCCCAACACTGTGTGCTATAAAGCTACAGTGAGCCCATTTATTAAAATACCTGGAGGTGAGGAATAATACAAAAATTGTCATATTATTCACAGATATAATAATTCACAAATATCTAAATTACAATTAAGTATACATTAATTGTATTCAGCCGTGTTTTAGGCACTAAAATAGTCTAGTACTTTATAGTCAACCACATTTTTATATTGAAATAATGAAGATTTCTGTGCCACCCCAGACTTTTTTCTGGCCACCCCTATGAACACATCCTGGCTCCACCACTGCCCCACACCCATTTTTATAATCCACTGGTCAAAATGTTATATTTCTAAACACTTAAGTAATAGTAATAAGTAATAAAATGAATAGCACACATCAAGCCGCGCAATTTAAGATATGATTAATTTCTGTAGCGCATATGGTACAGGATGAATTAAGCTTGTTACAGCAAGCACCACTAATAACAATTGCTTCAAATTAATGCTTCAAATTATTCATAGCCACGCAAACTAATACTGCACAGAGAGATACATTTGGTTCTTCCAACTGAATGGTAATAGGCCTACTGGTGTGTGGAAACAGCACCTCTTGTGTGAATGCACATCCTCTACAGTGAAACTATGGACTGATGTAAATGATTTGCCTCCACCGCATGCCGTTGAATATGTAAATAAGAGCTCATTGAAAGTGGCTGCACAAAAACATTTGCAGTGGGGAATAATGAAGTGCTCCCTATCCTACTGTACTCCTCTGTTTGCGCTCAGCAAGGGCAATCTATTGTCATGAGTGTGACAGCGTCTGTATGAGTAATTACTGCAGCCCACTGCACACTGTCCAATTTCCCTTCCATCTAATGGGAGAGCACAGGACTACTGCTCGGGAGAGTTTGAGAGTGTTCCTCTGATGAAATGAGATGTGGCAGTGGTTTGGCTTTACGTATGGCCATCTATTTGATTACTCTGGTGCACCATCAGTGGTTACAAACATGAAAATTGCGTTGCATTTCTTCCCAGCGAATCAGAAAGTTTTAAAGATCATTATTGACTTTGTGGGAAAGAGACTGCTGAGGTCTTGACATCCTAATGGACTAGGTCTATAATTAAATGTTTGCCTGCACCCTCACTCACATGATAAATGCTGCTCTCATCGAATAGTGAGATATCATTTTCAACCAGCATGACTCATCCTCTCGGCTTGCCAAGAACAGAGACAGGATTTAAAGCAGCACTCTCACAGAGGAACTCTTCCATGCCCAAGATCGAATCAAGAAACTGGGAGCTAACTTTTTATTTCTTCAAGGAAAAACAAACAGAGCATAGTTGTTTGGTCATTACGGCGATTTGTAGGCCAATCCGGAAGGCTAGTTCACCACTGGTTCCCTTGGGAATTTATTATAGGTTTTTAAGAATAGTTTTAGGATTATAAGTAAAAAAGGAGTGTTGGAAATACTTTGAATTAGTTTTTTTTTCGTTTTTATTTTGAAGCATTTGCTGCAAAAAGACTTGGTTTAAGAAAACAGTATCTTATTTAGGCTAATAAGGAACTTATGCTGTAGAACAAAACATCTCCTCAAAACAATATAAGCCACAGCCCTAATTTTATTTATAAATTGTAAATTGCCATTCCCCAAACTCACTGACAATTCCTTAGAGAATCCGTGGCTCAAAAATGCTAATTTTTAGGTTTATAGGCTTTGGTTCTGATGCGTTGCTGTTGTCGCATAACACAGGCTTGGTAGAAATAATCAATTGTATAATTAATTGTGCAAATACATTAATGAAAGAAGACCAGTGCAAATCTTCATGCAAATATACATACGCACACTGTTAAAAAATGTAAATAAAACAGATTATTGAATTACATTTTACTTATTTCATGGTTTTCTACTTCAAAATTTAATGTTTCTAAAAGTAATAAAAATAGTTTCTACACCAACATTTGTGTGCGTGTTGCATGCACACACACACACACACACACACACACTCACACTCACACTCACACTCACACTCACACTCACACTCACACACACACACACACACACACACACACACACACACACACACACACACAATTTTAATAAATGTATTCAATAGATTTAATAAAACGGTTTGAGCTTTAGAATGATGCAGCAGCAGAAGACAGTAACACTTTAATATCAACTTAAAGCCAAATACAACAGTTTTCTACCAAGTCTCGCAACCATAAGTATCTGCAAAATGTTATAATAAATATACTTATCTTAATAATTGGCTAATGAATCTGTGGATTTGTAGAAGTTCATTGCTTGAGTGAATGAGTGCGTTCGTTTACAACACAGCTGCAAAAATATATAGATATTTGAAATAAAGTAATGTAATATATATCCTCAAATGCCAAATTATTGAGTGCAAAGAATAGATAGTTGCGCTAAAATCTCTTCCATTTGTTCATAAACTGCTTTAAAATTTGGAGCAAGAGCTAAAGGCCAGAACAGGGGAAATGTGATAGTATTTAACTAAATAAAAAGTCAATGAGTTAATGTATTAATTAGATTTTAAATAAGCTATTAAGCAGCGCACAAGTTGTTATATATTACTGCTGCCAGTTAATACCAGCTTGAGCTGGGAATACAATGCTGCCTTGAAAGCACTGGAAGAATGAGTAGTCATCCAGGAGGTGACAATTGAAGCACCAACCCAGCTTAAGCCAGCTAAGATGGGTTGCTAGTCATAACTGGTTTATGGTCTCCTGAGCTGGACAGGTCATGGTGTTCAACTGGACTCCCAGCTAAAAAAAGTGCTGTAAAACTATTAACGACTATAAAGATTAACCCAGCAAATCAGCTGCGTTCCTCACAAAAGAATCAAGATGCTCCAGTCGACGAATAAATATAGTGACAGAATGACTACATACATCAAAGTGACACTTCACTAAGAGGAGATCTGGAGACCCCGGGCTTCCATTGGCTCCTCCACCCTGCGCAGGGAGGAGGTCTGCACTATTTATCTGGGATATGAGCGCGCCATCTGTCTTTCCGTCAGCCAATGAGCGCTTTAATTCCCACTCTATTCACCTGCGGTGTCTTCATGTAGTGAGCGGACTGCACACTACAGACTGCAGACGAGAGCGAGGCGCACTGCCCTGTGACGTCGCGAGCGAGCGAGCGAGCGAGGGACAGTAACGTTACCGAGAGCGCGAGGAAGGAGAGGGACGCTCCGCGAGCCGTCGTCGTTCGTCGTCCGTGCGCAGCTACCGTGTTTCTTTTTTGCCGATATTACATCATATATATTCAGTCCTGACTGGCTTCCACAGAGTATACTCTCATGAACCGTTTAATTCCCATCGATATTTGGTATTTGTTTTGTACCTGCAAGTCTTTTAGGCGACGGAATCAGGGCAAGTGCGCCAGCGTCTGATGTTCGTACGATTTGCGAAAAACGACAGTCCGTCGGACGTTTGTAAACAATAGTGTGTAAACGTTTACGTACTAACACAGCTCCTTATTAATTTTTTTTTTTTGCATGTGCGCGTTATTGAGTTTGTTGTCAGTCGTTGTAATCGAGCAATACATTTACGCGAAGCACAACTGTATATCTTGTTCTCTAATAACTCTAATTGTTTTATTATAAAACACTCGACTGTTATTTAATCACACAACAATTGTGCAAGGTTAATCTCGCACACAAGCGACGCACGCAATATTAATCGTACAAGAGCAATTTCACGCGCTCGGAGGCAGCTGGAGGTTGAAGTTTAGACGAAGCTGTGCGTAGTGAACGCCTAGCGCGAGCAATTAAAAGAGCATATTTATTTACCTGTAGTCTTACTAGTACGCACACGGACACACGTTGGCTATATCAAGCATCCCTCAAGGACCATCTCCACAGACCGTTCCCAAAAGAGCCTGCACGACGCAGTAAGTAATATAATTGTGTGCAGTAACTATTCTCGTCAGGGGTCTCATCTTCCTTACAGTGAAATACAGTGAATTGTCATTATGAGGTGTTTTAGCAGTTTTGAGGCACCACACAGACGCTGTGCTTAGAAACACCAGCTCAGTTGCTGTAGTGTAGAAATCCCACTAAAACCCAGTTTGTGTAGTAGACAGTAGGCAGGTTGACCTGAAGTGTGTTCTCAGTCTTGTGTTTGGATGGTCTCTGTCCGCGGTGCTGAAACAGATGACGGCTGATGTAGAGCAGTGGTCTCGATCCGGGTCCTGGAGGAGCCCCAGTACTGCACACTTTGGATGAATGCTCTAAGACCTAAAACGAGAACAGTATATATATTTTTAAGTTACTTTATAATGTTCTGGCATATTTAAAAGACAATACATATAATCGTACTGCTAGAAAACAAAAACTGACCATGATGTGAATTGAAAACGTTTTGTTTCTTTGTGCACATTTTTGGCTTCTAAATAAAATGTATTTTTTTGTAAGAAATCTGCTACCATTATGTGTGCAAGCTCTTCTGGTTGAACTTTGGTATTGTTTTCTGGGTCTCATGCACCAAAGTAATGTCTATGTACTAACTCCTTTTTATTTGGCGGGGACATTCTTTCTGTTCCACTGTAAAATATTGTAAAAGTTTATTAATGAGTCTTAATAAGTCTTAATTACCTTGTGATTTAAAGAGATTTTTAACATTACATTTAAGACACCATGGATGACTATTTTTCAGTGAAATATCTGAAGAAATGTAATTCCCTGTGTGATCCATCAAAAATGCATTTTTATTATTTTAGTTTTAATTATTAGTATTATTTAAATATTGATGATGTTTAGGTAATAGTTCTTAATTGTACATATCACAAATGATTACAAAGTATCTGGAAAAGTAACACATTGAATTAAATGTGCAATAGGGAATATAAAGACTGAAATAGTATTTTCTAGTAAAACACACTCCAATGAGTATTTACAACTTAAAAAATATATAAAATAAATAAACCCCACTTTTTTACAGTGTGGGTGATCATGTGGGCTTCCATTGTATCAGCTGTGTTGTTATCAGTACATTTTGCAGTAATTATGCAGCTTAAATATGTTGGTGTATTAAAATTATGATAATTTAACAACATAAAATTAGGAAATGCAAATTGCGTAGTCCCTAAAATGACATAATGTAATGAATCAACCTTCCTTGCTGAATTTTTTATGTTAAGATTAGGAGAAGGGAGATGTGAAAGCCACCCAAAATGTGTATTTTCCAGGAACAGGGTTGAGAAGCACTTACATAGCTCAGTATTTCTTGATCCAGGTTTTGGAGGGCCTCAACACTACTCGGTTTGGATAAAAAAGCCTTTTTTCATTGATCGGTTCATCTGTAAAGTTCTCTATGAAGTGAAATGAGTGTGTAAAATAAAGGAGACATCCAAATTGTGCAGTGTTGGGGGTCCTGCAGAAAGAACCATGTAAAACAAATGGCTGAGGAACACTGGAATGGATGAAGAGGAGAGTGTGAGGGTTGAGTGGTTTTGATTGTTGTTTTTGTTGTGAATATTGACGTGAAACAGAATCGGGGGTATTGTGCTAGAGTTGCTGTATATTTGATTGAAATGTATGTTATGCATGAGTGTCAGTCTGTGTTTCATGCATTGTAAAAAGTGACAATGTGCAGTTGTTACCTAGAGAAACAATTTTTATCTTGATCTGAGCTTTACAGTTAAGTGTATTGTTGCGACTGAATATTTAATCATATTAAATAATATTTTTGACTTA
>CM049802.1:25923851-25961351 GCA_027422405.1 Ptychobarbus kaznakovi | reverse complement strand
ATTAATGTGAACGTGAAAAGTGTTCGCAAACCGCACCGTTTTCAGATAGGAATTAATTGTATTAATTGGCTGGATCATTAAATGTGTGCATAAGGAGCCTGGTGGTCGGAGGCGAAGAGTTGAAAGTAAGAGGGATTCATAGTATCATCTGAAAAGGAAGGTTTTTTCAGATTCAGAGGCATATGAGCATGTTATTACATTTTGATAGAAGTTTACAAAGGCAAAATTGTTTTTGTTATGAATAATGTGCAAGAATGATTACCAAGAATGTGCATTAAAAGGTAAATAGTGTCCTTTTGGGTTTCGTGTTGACTTAAAGGACATTGATTGATCAAAACTTCACCATTATTCAAAGTGCAAACATTAAAGCCAGCGGGGCAGCAACAAGGTTAATGTGAAGTTAGTCAAAGTGTTTTAGGTGGGAAAATCTGAACATGCTCCCACTCACCTTCTCAGTTTGCTACACTAGTTTCACTCAGTTGAATCATTTTCCAGTCCTCTGTGATCCAGTACTGGCCCCCCTCAGGATCGATGCCCAGGACATTGGGTCAAGCTTCCCTTTTTTAAGGCCCCTTCACACCAACTATATGAATAAAGATAAAGTTCTACTTTTTTTTGTACATTTAAAAGAATAGAAGAGTTTGCAGCATGTCTACTGTAAAACGATAAAGATATACAGGAACAATATCATTGGGATCACTTTCAGAACCATTTTTTTCCAGCTGATGAATGATAAAACACTGAAAGCAAATCAGAATTGATTGGAACTTGGGCATTTAAAAAAGCAGATGAAATTGCGGAGACAATAGAGCAAACGGTGAAAACATAAAAATGCAAAATTACCTCAGGTATGCAGTACTAGTTTCGACAACATTTTCTTGCCTTTTTAAAAGTTGCAGTGAAAAAGACTTGTTTTATTCTATTAGATTGACTACATTAGCTACATTCCCGGTTAGATTTGATAGATAACACTATGCTGAGGACATCTGCTGTTTATAGCCATGTAAATACAACAGCGAAAATCAAAACGGGTTCTGACTCATAAGGAAGTATGAATAACATTTGTCCTCAAAAGCAAAACTCTCTAAGCCGAGTGACAGATTCTCCCAACTCCGTTCATCTTTGAAGGATCTTATGTATACAAAAGCATCTGTTTTTCATTTGATGGCTTTGCAAAACGTAAAGCAGCAGCAGGTCAAATACATTGTTACATCCCCAGGATGTATGCATTTAAAAATTCATTGTTGAGGTGTGTTTTCTTCCCCTCTCTCTCCCTCTGTCTCTCACTCTCTCCTTGCTTGGCAGTTGCAAATTGCCCACAGGTAATGCCCACCTTCGTTATTTCAAAACTGCAGCACACAAGCTCAGAATAAACAAACAGATATCATTGGCTGGTGTGGACGCAAATATAAATATCATTATAGTTATAGTTGTCATTATCATTCTTGGTTTGAACAGGCCTTTACCGGCGACCCTAGTTTTAATATTGTGTTCTAGAACAGTTCTGGGCACGTTTTTTCTTACCCATACCACCATATCAGCTGAAATGGGAAGTCATTTCAAAGGTGGAGCAAGATATTACATTTTGAATAAACGTTACAAAGACAAACAATCTTTCACAATAAGTCCAGAAGTGTCCATTGGTGTTGGTGTTGGTGCTGATTGCCATTCAAAAAAGTTCCACCAGTCTAAAGTCAATTCTGATTGGCTGTCAATATTTTTATAGTTCATGAGCTGTAAAGAAAATAGTTCTAAAAATGATTCCAGTGATTTCATCTGCTATTCTCATAGAATTTTAATGATTATTAAAACGTTATAGTTACCATTGTCATCTTTGGTGTGAACAAAATGTTTAGCCACTGAATTTGACACGCTCCCTCTTTCTCAAACCGTTGAGACCTTTAAAGTCAGAGAGCAGTACCATATCTTCTCCTTTCTGCAGAACTTGTCAAAAGCTATATCATGAATGACTGACAGACAGAAAGCACCTCAACGTCTTCTGACTGGCTAAACAAAGATCCCATCCACACACTTTTGTAGAGACTAAGGCTGTCTGAGTGATATTTCCAGACACCTGATTCACAGCGATCAGTCAAACAATGACGTTTCCTTCCTGATATTTCAAATAAATCACTTAGAACTGCTTCAAGAAAGTACTGTAGTATTTCAAGCATAGACTTCAGCGTAGGTATTACTTAAAGTGACGCGGCGCTCTTGACTTATATGCAGATTTACACATTGAGTGATTGGCCGACTCCTGCGCGAGACACAAGCTGTGCTGACTGACAAGATTGATCACTGGAAGAGGACACTTCACCAGGCTATCCACCCTGTGTGTTTGCTGACTAAAGCCAGGTGAAGAAAGGCTGAAATAACTCCCCGGATCAAGAGCCGCTTCGGCTAACATGACCATTACAGCGGCGCTTTAACGTGAACAAAGCCTCGCTGATGGACAGGCTAATTAACTTGTTCCTTACCTATTTGATTTGAGGTTTGTAACCGTTGCAGAGAGGTGCAGCAGGCGTACAAATTGCCGGAGTCTTGACAGATTGAACCATGTTATGGGTTGCCGCGCGCAGCCGGCAGGTAAATGCACTTCCTTGAGTGACATGCGAGGTCAGGACAATGAGTCCTGAGAGGATGAGCAACAGACAGTGCTGCGATGAGTTCTACACCTTTGTACTCTCTCGCCCGTCCACTCTGATTTCTCTGACTTAGACTGTAATGCCTCATCCTGATGTGCTTTCTCGATTTCGATTTCTTGCTCTGTTATATCACATTCAGACTGACTGATATATCCAGGGTTGCGTCTGTTCAGAGATGTCCAACAGGCCTCATCGACACTTCATATATCACTAGATGTGCTTTGAGGAAGCCCTACAGGATAATGCAGTTGATGCAACCCATGCTGCTTTTGTTTTCCTGTTATTCTGTGTGAGCTCTCACTCTCAGTGTGATGTTTGGTGGCTTGACACTGGCGATAAACCGCTCTCACTATCACACCAGCACTGAACCTGCATGCCGCAGGGAGGAGGAGCAACTTAATGCATCAATGGTGCTTTGAAATCCGGAGGGTCAGCTACCGAAGCCCATTCATAGCCTTTCCCAGCAGTAATTTGTATTGCGAGCTCGACTCGAACACTCTATTGAGACGCTAATATGATTCATATCAATGCTCTAATCCAATCCCATCCCTCTTCGCCTTCCGTCTCGATTTCCTCTTCATCTTCCTCATCTCTCATTTCCTCTTTCACTATCTCTCGTTTCTCGATTCCAGTTGCCGTTTTCTTCCTCTCCATGTCTTTCTCCAGACCTGGCGTCTGGGATTTGTAGACAGTGACTGCAAAGATAGTCTATTTCACTGTGGCATATTGATTCTTTTTCAAGACGGATAGTGTGAGCAAATGAAAGCAGAGCTCTGTCTGTATGTTTGATCAAGCTTTTCTGTCAAAGACAAGCAGAGTCTTTACACAAGCCTGAGGATTTTGGCTTTAGTAGTATATGGGGGAAGAATTATTTTCTGGTTTTGGACTAGAAAAGTATCCAAATATGTTATGAATAGGGAAGTGAGCTATACTCTATAATATTAAATTCAAAAATCAATGGCAAGGAACAGCTTTAGTGGCAGAATTGATTGGAGTCTATCAACTGTATTCAGTGCTTGGACGCCATTTAAAGCGATGAGCCGTTTCTGGTGCACAGGTCAGAGAAAGCCATTTCAGCTCAATTTTGGCCGTCCTCTGAGAGTGAAGAAGAGGATGTTGTTAGAAAACCGTCCATCAGCACTGAACCTTTACTCAAGCAGCGGTCTAGTAACTGCCAGAGTGAGAGCACTTTGTCACATCAGCAGTTCTACAGAAGTTCTTCTATAGTCTACAACAGTGTTTCTCAACCCTGGTCCTGAGCGTCCCCCAATACTGCACATTTTGTGTGTCTCCCTAATCATGCACACCTGATTCAACTCATTAGCTAATTAGAAGAAACTCCAGGACATGAAATGGGTGTGTCAGATAAGAGAGACATACAAAATGTGCAGTGTTCGGGGGTGCCCAGGACCAGGGTTGAGAAACACTGGTCTACAACAACACATATTAGATCCACACTTTCAATGCGATCACAATAAAACTACATTGTTATATATTCTGAGGAAGTTTTGAGTTGTTCTTGCCCAAACAAAATTCACTGCCATGATGCTGTTTTCCATTCTGCGAGTTCTATGCAGGTGTTAATATACAATTAATGTTTTTGTGCATTGTTGTGTAGTTGCTAGGGTGTCCTGGGTGGTTGCTAGGGTGTTCTGTCGGTTGCCAGGGCATTGCCCTATTGCTGTGCAGTTGTTATTTGGGTGTTGCTAGTTGTTCTGGGTTTTGTCAAGACATATTATTATGTTTATATGCAGTTGCTAACTGTATTATGCATGCGTCTGTGGTTGCTAGGGTGCCATTTGTGTGTTCTTGTTGATTTGCAAGGCATTGGTATGTTGTGGTGCAGTTGTAAAGGTGTTCTGGGTGTTGCTAGTGTGTTTTAGGAAGTTGTCAAGACATTGCTCAGTGCTATGGTTGCCAGGGTGTTATGGTTGTTTGGGTGTTGCTATTGTGTTCTGGCTTTTGTCAAGACATTATTATGTTACTATGCAGTTGCTAACATATTAATGTTTTTGTGGTTGCTAGGGTTTTATTAGTGTGTTCTGGTTGGTTGCTAAGGCACTGCCATGCTTCTAGGTATTTTGGGTGGTTGCTAGGGTGTTGCTAGTGTATTCTAGGTTTTGTCAAGACATTATGATGTTTTATACAGAGGCTATCATATGAATATGTGGTTGCTACAACATTATTATGCTGTTATGCAGTTGCTATGTGTATTATAAATGTTTTGGGGGTTGCTAGAGTGTTTCTGGTTGGTCGCCAAGCATTGCCTGTTGCTGTGCAGTTGTTAAGGAGTTCTAGGTGGTTGTCAGGGTGTTGCTATTGTGTTTTGGGTTTTGTCAAGATATTATGTTACTATGCAGTTGCTAACTATATTATTATTTTTTTGTTTGGTTGCTAGGGCATTATTAGTGTGTTCTGGTTGGTTGCTAAGGCACTGCCATGTTCGTGTATGAAGTTGCTAGGTGTTTTTGGGTGGTTGCTAGGGTGTATCTATTTTGTGAAGACATTCTGATGTTCTATGCAGTTGCTAACGTATGAATGTTTGTGAGCACTGCTATGCGGGTGCTAAGACATTGTTATGCTCTTATGCAGTTGCTATGTGTATTATAAATGTTTTTGTGGTTGCTATGGTGTTCATAGTGTGTTGTGGGAGGTTGTTGAGATATTGCTAGTGTTTTAGCATGCCCCCCCTTTTCTGCAAATACATTTAATCATATAAATTTAGAGTAAATTTAGTTTTATTCTTAAATCAAGGGGGAAAACTCCAATGGGGTAAGAAAATAAACAAGTATTTGTATGTTTTATTAAACATTTATATATATAATTAATATTTTATCTTGTATTCATATCAATGATTTATCATTTTCAGCACCTCAGGTTAACCCATCTTACTAAAAGACTGTTTTTACTGGAGAACAAGAGAAAAATACTAATTAAGAAAATTGTTTTGCGGAGTAGGGGTTTGTTTAAATCCCTAACACTATGTATTTAGCAGACATGGCTAATGACATATTACCAGAGTTTTGCCACCTATTTAGTGTCTTTCATTAGTATGCCTTGCCCGTGAGACACGTGGTGTGCTCTCTTATCAGGCCCTTACACAGGGACTCTAACGGTTGTTCTGCATTATTCCTTTAAAATGGCTGATAATAGGCTTCGCTGTGTGTTTTGTAAAACTACGGTATGATTAATGGCCAGCTGTTGCATTGGACGCTGACTCTGTGGCCAGGTTTTCTCTAACATTATGCTAACATTATGGTTTTGAAGCTATAAATGTGGGCACGTTTTGCAAAGATAATGGTGTTTGTGTCCTAAGCCAGATTTGCACAAGAGGGAAGGAGAGAGAGAATGAGAGAGAGCGAGCTGGCAATCGATGGTAAACCCAAGACCAGATGGAGATAAGAAGCAGCAGGAGAGAGAGAGAGAGAGAGAGAGAGAGAGAGAGAGAGAGAGAGAGAGAGAGAGAGAGAGAGAGAGAGAGAGAGAGAGAGAGAGAGAGAGAGAGAGAGAGAGAGAGAGAGAGAGAGAGAGAGAGAGAGAGAGAGAGAGAGAGAGAGAGAGAGAGAGAGAGAGAGAGAGAGAGAGAAACTCAGGAATCACAAGGCCCAGGTTTAGCCTACAGGATAGTATAACCTGAAATCACCTGTGGTTACCAGACAATGTAGTACCAGCAAATGGCTTATTAAAAAATAGAAAATATTGTCTTACGTTAAAATGCAAAAAGTTTGCATGAGTTTTTGGCTTGGTGTAAAAAATATAATTTTATACTGTTCAGTCAGTTTTTTTTATGTTTTTGAAAGACGTTTCTTATGCTCACCGAGTCTGCATTTATTTAATTAAAAATAATGTAAAACAGTAATATTGTGAAATATTGTCTGTTTTAATATTTTTTTAAAAATGTAATTTATTTCTGTGAAGCAAAGCTACATTTTCAGCAGTCATTATTCCACTCTTTGTAGAAAATGTAGTCCTTTTTTTAAGAATAGTTCAAAAGACCAGAATTTATTAGAAATAGAAATCTTTTTAACATTATACATGTCTTTACTGTTATTCGTGACTAATTAAATCCATCCTTGCTGAATAAAAGTAAAATTTCTTTAAAAGTAAAAATCTTACTTAGTCTTGATAAATGTTATAGCAAAGTCAAAGAAAAGAAGTGCATGTGTGCATGAAAGAGGAAATAACTGACAGGTTTGGTCGAGCTTAGACAAAAGAGACACCTTAAACACTGCTGACTAAAGTATTTTACTCTATATTTCAAGATTCAATTCAATTCAAGATTATTTGTATAGCGCTTTTTACAATACAATCGTCGCAAAGCAACTTCACAGGAATTGAAGTTTCTAAAATAGATCTATATTGTAGAAACTCTATAATTAACTTATGGCAAAATTTGGTTAATTCAGTATAATCGCTGATGGTTGGCTTCCTCTGAGGTCCTCCGAGGGGTTGTCATCATCTCTTCTCAGGTGTTCGGTCATCTCAGATCATTTAAGGGTTGGATCCAGACTGAAGCTTGTGTAATTCCTAGTTACCACGGGATGTTAATCAGAAACAGAGAAACAAATAAAGACAATTAGCGTAGCTGTTGTTCCATCCAGGAATATATCTGTTCAACCCAAGCTAAAGCATAATAATGTGCGTTTGATCAGATATAACTGCAGTACAAGATTGTGAGATGCATTACATGGATGCTTGGCTAAAGAGATATATTTATATGGCCTTTCGCCCAAGTATTGACCAACCGTAAAGTTAGAGGATATAGATTGTGGCAACGACCTCGTATGTTAGGTGCTGTGTTGTCTGAATGAGCTTGCTATTTAATTGTTCCAATATTTGGCTCGAAAAAAGGACTGTGGGTGTGATAGACCAGCTGAGGGTAAGAAAAGGAGGAAGTGACTGAGCTAATAAATCCAGCACTGAGCAAATCAGCCACTGAGTTAATAGGGAGATTTATTAGCCTGGTTTAAGTGTTAAAAACATCACTGCAAATAGAAGCTTAGCAGCCGTTTTCAGAACCAACAGAAACAACTGCAATTTGCAAGTTTTGCTTTCATGAAATGATTACGATTCAAAAACAGATTCAAACCGATTCTATCAACAATATCTGTGACATGCTATCATTTTGAATCATTCCTCAGAAATCAAGTATATGAGGCTATAACTATTATTTTGGTATTATTTATCTGATATTTTACTATTATAGTATATGATAGTGTAGTACGATGCATTTGTTTTGAATGAGCTTTTACTTTTCAATTTTCAGGTTTCATTTTAGTCAGTTTGTTATGTGCTTTTTCATTTGTATTTTTTAAGCATATCTGTTTAGATTTATTTGTATAGTATCTCGCAGAAGTGAGTACACCCCTCACATTTTTATAAACATTTTATTATATATTTTCATGTGACAACACTGAAGAAATGACACTTTGCTACAATGTAAAGTAGTGAGTGTACAGCTTGCATAACAGTGTAAATTTGCTGTCCCCTCAAAATAACTCAAAACACAGCCATTAATGTCTAAACCGCTGGCCCCAAAAGTGAGTACACCCCTAAGTGAAAATGTCCAAATTGCCATTTTCTCTCCCCGGTGTCACGTGACTCGTTTGTGTTACAAGGTCTCAGGTGTGAATGGGGAGCAGGTGTGTTATATTTGGTGTTATCGCTCTCACTCTCTCATACTGGTCACTGGAAGTTCAACATGGCATATAGTTATTTTGAGGGGACAGCACATTTTTCAATGTTATACAAGTTATTACACTGTCAATAAAATATTTACAAAAATGTGAGGGGTGTACTCACTTCTGTGAGATACTGTACATCAGTTTTAGTTTAGTAATTTTAATACTTAGGCTTTATTTCAGTTAGGCAGCAGTTTTAGTTGAAGTTTCCATCTAATATTTATATTTTATTTTACTTTAGCTATTTTAGCTTTAGCTTTATTTTAGTTAAAAGGAAACAATCTTAATTGCTTTAGTTAACAATAACAACTCTGATTCCAAAGTACAACGGTAAGGTTCTTTTTTTAATTAAAGTAATTATATGAATTTCTCTATATAAAAATGTGTTATTTGTACTGATTTAGGTAGATACACTTCTAGTTGTATAAACCATGTTTTTTTCATGCCTTTGCAACATTAGTAAGCTATTCTATCACACTTCTTGTTATAGGGTGTATAAATGTTTTAGTTTTGTAGATATGCTTTCAAAAATGTGTATATTTTAGCGTTTATGTCGTTGCAACACCTATATCAGTCATGTTTGTCAGGTTGGGACGTTTCGTGCATTATATCCCCCCCCCCCCCCCCCCCCAAACAGCCCAGACGTGCTTCTGTCAAATTGCTGCCTGGGTTTTGCTGAAGGGAATTCATTGAAGACCGCATTTGATGCACTCTCCAAATTCTTATTATCATTGGCTGGAGGCCTAATTTGACCCAGAATGCAGTAGCCCCAGTTTGCTGTTTGCTTTGAGTGTGCACTTTTCCCCTTATCACAGGTTTTGTTTGTTGGCTCATGTTTGTGTGTACATGTAAATGTGTGCTTCGGTCACCACAAAGTCTCCGCATGCCATCGTTCTCTCCGTGAATTTGAGTTGCTCCCACTCGTAATTTTTATCACACACAATAGCCCTGATGGCATAACCATGGTGTTTAAAGCCGACTGGAGCTGCCGCATTCATGCCTTTGTGTGCATCGGCGCGCTTTCCGCTGCAGCGATATGAATACAGTACTGCCTGCCCAAAGCCTTTCTGGCCCTCACGGGATCGAGTTGAGGTACAATACATTCCAGGTGGCCTTTTAAAGCCCAGTGGTGGAGGAGATGAAGTCTTCCTCACATCTGGCCTCAGGACTCTTAAATCAGGCAGCAGGGGCTCGGGCGGATTGTGGAGTTCCTTCAAAGGCCTTTTTGAAGGACTTGCCACCTGCTGGAGAGAGAAGTGAAGAGGACTGTTGCTTTTATTCGGACTCACTCGGCTAGATGAAGGACTGGTGGAGTGAAGAGAAGGGTCAGGAATGAGGCTCTTCATGTACGACCAAAATCTCTGTCGACACCATGTAACTTAAAACTCTCAAAGACAAGTCAAGGAGACCCAGGAGCCCTTATTGCCAATGTTAATGTGATACTTTTGTTTTTCATCGACTCTTTGAATTAAACCAAGGGTGTCCTGTCCTGCTTAATGAGGGCCACATTCTTGCAGAGTTTATTTCCAACTTATATCAACACACCTGTCTGGAAGTTTCTAGTAATACTGATGACCTAGGCTGGATCCCTATATAGTCGGCAAAAAACAGTGTGCAAAAAAAAGTTCAAATTCACAGTATTTCTAAAGAGTAGGCAAAAGGGATGTACATGGATGACCTGCTATTTCCAGTTAGATTCTCAAGTAAGCATCCAGTGGACACACATTACTGTCCCATGATGCCATGGGAGAAGATTTGTGAATGGCAGTGAAGCGACACAACTGATGCTGTAGGTCACATGACAATTATTGCGAATGTTGCATCTGGATAACTTTCATTCTACACACATGCATACTACATAGAGCATACTTATTTAATGGCTGTGAAGTAATTACTTATTAAAAAGAAGCATCTACTCCATCCTGTAAACTGTATCCCAATTCAGGGGCTGCATCATTCGAGGCTGTTGACATCAAAGGCCACACCTTTGAAGGCTGTAAAGGTCGAACCAAGTTTACAAATGTAATGTACAATTTTTCTCAAAAAACAAAAACCTGCCATAATGGGTGCACAATGAATCTTTGGGTAGTCTGGGCTGCAAAGGATCCATTCGTTGTATTCTTAATTGGGACACTAATAATGTTTTTCAAGGCATTTGAAGGGGCCTTTGAATTGGGACCGCCTTTGTTGCAAAGCTATATATCTTTGCATAGCTAGACCTTCAGACAGACGGCAGAAGGTCTAGGAAACTTGGTTGCTTTGAATGCCAAGGCCTGCCCAAGACTGACAGGTAAAGCAACAAATCATGTTTTGTTTCGCCTCATGTTATGGGCGTGAAAATGTTGCCACAATAACAGGGATTAACAAGACTCTTTTAACAAGAGTTAAAACTCTTGGACGTTTTTGAAGAGTCTATGCTGCGAACTTTACATATTTCACATACTTTTAAAAACCTAGAGTTTACTTGATCCTGATAAGTGCTCATCATTACAGCTGTAAACACGATGGCTTTATTATTTATTTGACGCCACGGCATCTTCGTTTCCAGGCAGAACGTTAAAGAATGCGGCACACAAATCTCTCGTAAATCCTTTATAGTTCAACCAATCAGATGACGACTACAAAATTCCTGAAGATTTTCAAACTTTGTGTGATGTAGCCCTTGATTAGCTGGTTTCAGGTGTGTTTAATTAGGCCCAAGGGATACTGCAGTATAAAGAATGGGTCACCCTTGAATCAAACAGGCAATTTTTTGCTGCTGTACCTTTAAGAAATGCCTCCTTTACATGTGAATTGAGCAATAGAGCTTCAGTCGAGCTGTGGGTTAGCTGTCGAGTCCTATATAGTTGTTAACTCCCCCATCGCACCCTCTTTGCAAAGCATGCATCATTGTGGCAGATAATAAAACAATCCAAGCCGAAATGTGCCGCTCAAACTGTGAAGGTCAGATTGAAATTATCACTATCTTGTTAAAAGTAAACTTCAGCCGCACTTTCCTGGTGCTAACGTCCTTCAGAAGGATATGCAGAGCCGCAGGTGATGACACGCAGCCCAAGCACAATGTTTGACGGACTTGGAGGTTTTCGGCTGTGAAATGGAGTGACAGTCGTATTCTGTGACCAAAGTGACTACCTGAAATTTTCAGCGTTCAGGGTGTACATGCTGTTTGAAGGCAACCCGAGTTGACAACCGCTTGTTTGTCAAGCGTGTCATGGCAATTCATAACTATTTTATATTTTGGTGACTTGTTTGCAAATTCGTATTAATTTTATTTTATTTTAAAATCTGTTTATGTTCTATGGATGTTTAGGTTTATCAATCTATCACCAACTAATAAAATAGTCCTGTTTTCTCATAAGAACTCCAATGAACCCTCATGTATTTATACCATTATTATCCAAACTATTTATAACATGAAATGTGGGACATTGTGTGTTTGGAGAGTGAGTCAAACCCTCTTTTATGCCCCCAAAATGCATATTATTCATATATACACTGACCTCAGTTCAACTTAACCAGGTATACTCTGGTATAGCAGCCTGCACATTTAAATGAAGTCATTGTCATTCTTTTCTTGGCAAATATCCTTCCTTTCGATGCAAATGAGGCTCATTATAGAATGTGCCTTATCACAAACATCAGCACTATTTTCCTGTAAATGGGGGCTTTTTGGAAGCGATGTTTTTGTAGATTTTTCTATTAATCATGGCAACAGTAATTGTAGCCAGGCAAAGGTTTTTTAAAAGTCTTTTAAATGTCCTGTATAAGAACCTCAACTCTTGGAGTGAAAAACTTTACCATTCAATCATTCAGGTGTATTTCCATTCATAGGGCCCAAATGTCCGGTCCAAACTGTGATCAGCTCTCATTTTGTGGGTGTGTTTGTTGCATTTGCATAATTCCTTTAGTAAATCGGTGGCAAAACAATGCAGCACATGCATATAAACAATATTATCAGTGGGCGCAGTGTTTCACAGTTTCGTATTCTTAATTCCCCCGTGACCCGTGGCTCTTTTCCCTGCAGTCACAATGAATGGAGCTCTAAAGCACCATAGAAGTATCATAAAAGTGGCCTTTATGACTTGTGTGCTAAAGTCCTAGTCTTCTGAAGCCATACGATAGCAGACTGAAATTGTAAGCCATTCACTGCATCCTTTTAATGAAGAAGTCTCTTGCATAGACTTTTGAATTGTGGTATAAAGTCTGGTCCAGTTTGCAGGTTTTTCGGGCCAAGAACCGCCCACTTAGACAGCAAGAGACCGCCTGACAGAATGACAGATGGACTTGGTGATCAGTTATGTTGTCCATCCACAAGTACTCATTATTTAACACAAATAAGTTGTTATATACAGTACAGTTCTGTGGATATCTAGATTATTGACTACTCTGTTTATTTTTAAGAGATCTGATACCTTTAACCAGGCAAATGTATGGATCATTGTTTTCCTTAAATGCTTGAACATGCCTTCTCAGTCTCAACACATCTCTGTATCCAAATGGTTTTTAAAAATTGTGCGTTTACTCCCGGAAATAGCATAGATGCCGTCTAATCAGATTGAGCCAGCACTTGCCAGTTTTGTGTGCAGTGTGCATTAGACAGTCATTGAGCGGACTGTGGGCGTGCCGTCTGAGCCTGAGACTAAATGAAGAATAACCAGAATAACCATCTGTTCATCTCTTCCCTTCTACTACAGCATGAACGTTTGACTGCCAAACTTGACTGTATTTTCAGGCTCTTCTGACGCAAAGAATTGTAAGCCATTTATTTTCGGCCTTTTTATGGCAACATTGCATGTGTCATTGATGGAAGTCAATCCCCTTGTGATTATCTCAAGATGCTGGACAAGTAGATAGAAATGTTGGCTCATGTACTGTACTTGCATTTCTATTTAAAATCCCTATATATATTTGTGTTTTATCTATGTTTTATGCTTAGTACTGCAATGGGTCATTAGCTTGGCAACATGCTAACATCAGACTCTTTTGTAAAAGAGACACTATAGAGGGAAGGACACAGACAAATCACTGAAAAATTACAATTGGAGACATCATTATCCTGAATATGTCAACAGTGGGATTGGAAATCCCATCTTTAAAATGCAAATTATCTTTTTGATAGCAACTCTGACTGATTGTTTACTCTGTAGCAAGCATGAGAACTGCATGAAGCGTGAGGACTTTTTTTGGCATGAAAACATTTTGTAAACATACTTTCATTAAAAAAGTAGGCCCTACTTATTATGGAAATTATCTACATTAAAAGGATATAGGCTACTCAACTGCAAACTGAATGTAATGTTTTTGGACACTTAACTGCATGTTAATTGCAATTAAATTCAAATGTATTAGATTAACTTTATATTAAATGCAATTAACCAAACCTTAGACCCACTTAAGTAGGATTTCGGAAGTAGTCGTAAGGTCCAACTAAAGATATACTGAAGTATATTTGATTGTGCTAAAGTGAAACTATTGCAATGTATTGTAGGTCAATTTAAAAATCTTGAATTTAACGACCGATTTATTCAAAGATCATACAATCCTCATCAATAGTGACATTAAAACACATTTTGAGCTTAATATTAAGAAAGGTGCATTGCACACAACTAGTAGGCTTTCTCCAAATTGTTACAGTTATGGACTTTTTGTGTTTTTCGCTGTTTCAGCTCTCCTGCCTTTTTGTTCCTTTGACTCAGTTTTCCTTAGTTGTCTTGATTATGTCATTCTGTTCACCTGTGTATCGTAAATCATCTCTCGGCTCCTTTGTTTTGCTTGTGTATATATTCCCTCAGTCTCTGTCTGGCCTTCGTCATGGATTGATTTAAGTTTAGTGTGTTTGTTTGCTTTCTCTCCTGGTGATTCTCCTGTCTTATGTGTTTGAAGTTAGAATTAAAGGACTATTATTGTTGCTCCGTTGTTGTGTGCGTCTCTACAGCCACAATACCGTAACAGAAATAAAGTTTAATTATAATTTTTATATTAGTAAGTGAGCAATATGTCAGTAAATTAATGGATTTTAGATTTTTTTTTAAATAGAAAAATGTAGTTTAAAGTAAACCTACTTAAATGTGTTAAGAAACAGTCATAAAAGTGTTATTTTTATAAGTTCACTTAAGTGGCCTTTTATTTCATTAATACTATATTTTCTGCGTTGTTTTTATATAATTTTAAAATGTGAAGTATGCTACAAATGCACATTCATTAAAATTAAGTACACTTATTTTTCATAAGGGTTGTTGCAATTTTTGATTTGAAGCAAATGATTGAAACTAGTGATGCGCAGATGGCAGTTATTTTTTAATAACGCTGCGGATGATCCGCGGGTCGAGTGGGTCGGGTAATAAAAAAATGCATTCTGATTATTTGCAGGTGGTTCGAGGGTGGATAAGATAAATCATTAATGATGCAAATATTATCTACACTTTCTAAATAGGCTACAGAAATCGAATAGTGTAAATTAACATATTAAAGTTATTCAACAAAACATTAGGCTATTTAGTCAAGAGCAGTGAGGGATTTTCTCTGTCTTTCGTTGTTTAATTAACATTAATGACAGATGGCACAGTTTTATTAGGCTGCTGTTACAAGACCTATTTCACGGATCCAATACTGATATGCATTTTCATTCGCTGTTTACATTAACTTAAGACAAAACCTACATTGCTTTTGAGGATACTCGCCAGGACGACTATTTTGACGTCATTTTGTCTTATGTGACAGTTAGGATGCCTTAGAAGGAAGCTGCTTATGTAGACAGTAGATAGCACTGTCTACATACGCATTGTGCATTTCTATGCATGGTAGCACATTATAGAAACTCCTGTTGAAATTTCAGTGTGCAGTTATTGTTGAATAAATTAATTACCAGAAATGTCAGAGATGTAGAAGGAAAGCAGGTCACTGTCACGTCCTGTGTTAATATGTGTGTGGTATCGTGTGGCATCGTGAGGCTCCAGGCTTTAGTCTTTTATGAGACACTCTGTCAATAAGCTGTCTGTTACACCTCACACTCATGCCTTATGGCATTGATTGAGGAATTACAATGCCGCATTTTCTCTCTCTCTCTTTGCTGCCAGTGGCCTGCGTCTCTGATCTCTGTAGGCGTGTATCACAGCATGGGTTTGCATGTGTCCTATTGCGTTTCACTCGTGCGACTTGATGAAAGTCAGTGTATGTTTGTGTCTAGAGTGTCTTTGTGCTTCATGTGTCTCCAAGCAAGTTTTTTTATTTTTTGGCACTATGTAAGCTGCACCATGTGTCTTGAAGCAGATCCCCCCCCATCTTAGTCATGATGTACTTTCAATTTTATGATGACTCAGTCAGGAGGTTTCTAAAAATAAGCCTGCGGGCTATAGGTTTGTGATAGTATATTATTTACTTTAACTATGTGCTCTCATCGTATATTCCATACAGAAAACGAATGGCAGGGGGCTTGAGCTCAAACAGCACTCGGTCAGAATTTTTCTGTAAAAGTAAATGTTAGACCTTCATATGGTTTGAATATGAATGTGATTAAAAACATTTCCTGAATACATTGTTTAAATGAAAGTTATTCACACACACTCACACACACACACACACACACACACACACGCACGCACGCACGCACGCACGCAGGCACGCATGCACGCACGCACACACACACACACACACAAAATTCATTTGAATATTATATATACATTTTATATAATAGTATATAAAATTAATCATAGTCAGGAGAGGAACAGGCTGGAATTTATGTAAAATTTTTGTTGAATATTCAGTTACAAAATATATGAAAACCAATCAGTGGTCTTTTAATATTACTTTAGACGATTTATTGATTATAATTAATTGTATTTATTTATAACATGTATTACTATTTTGAATTTAATATTTTCAGTTTTCATTTTAATATCAGTTAGTGAATTTACGTGATTTTGTATTTTTTTATATTTCTATTTAGCTTAAATATATTTTTATTCAAGCTTTAGCAATTTTAGTACTACAATGTAAACTTGTTTAATTTCTCATTTTCATTCAAGTTTTTTTTTAAGTTTTCATTTTCATTGTAAATTAGTATTTTATTTGTTTTCAGCTTTATTTAAATTATTTTTAATCATTTTAATTTTAGTTAAACAATAACAATCCTGGAACCAGTGGGCTTTGGCATCCTTGTTGTGTCAAACCTGGTGCATGTGTTAAAATATTTGTATTTAAAGTATTTAAATATATTTGTGACTGCATATGGCATTTTTGGAGCTTGGCCTTTGCTTTTATTTTCAACTACCTTTTTGTTCCATAGAAGAAAGTGATACCATTTTTTACTGCATGAAAGTGAATAAATAATGACAGAATTTACATTTTTTGGGGGAAATATCCCTTAGGAAACCTGATGAAGACATACTAGAAACCCATCCTGTGGGCCAGTGTCTGATGCCCAGTTCACTTGTGTCCTACTAAGCCAGTTTTTATTTTTTTTTTTTTTTTTTTTTTTTTTACAGCAGGCACATATGGCATGTCTCTGTACTGTATGATCATACAAAAATATTTAGATGAGTACTTACCAGAGCACTTGTTTTTGTGTGTATAGTGTGGTTGTGAGATCATCACAATCTATTTGCACATGTGCTATAGATCCAGGTCCAGGACGGATGGATACATCAGCAAGGCTTCTCTCTCACCCAATAATTATTGACTGTGTTATGTGCTATGGCTTATTGGCTTCACATTCTGCCAGCTTGAATTACATCCCTCAACGTCTGATCATGTACTCCACCAGCTGAGCTTCCAAACTCAGACATCTCCTGTGAATTTGGGGGAATTAGAATTGACATCTTTGAACTTCCCTTTGAATCCTGCAGATTTAGGTGCATTTACAAAGGAGGAAGGCGGCTTATGCTGAGATGCATCATGGAATAAAGAGTTTACCTCACTTCCGTTTGGTTTTCCTTAACGAATATGACCGTACATGGCCCCGGAGAATATGTCTCCTTTGTTAAGAGGCTCACACTCACTCACTTCCTGGCGGTCCATGTTCCTCCCACCTAGATTTACATCAGTCAGGTTGTCAGGCCTTCATCGCCCTTATCAGTTAGCGAACAGATCGATGGCAAGGAGGAGATCAGTGACAGTTTTCCATCATTCATTGTGCATTTCATAGGAAGTGACAGCAGTGTGTGTACTGCAGCAAACACTGGGGAGCGATTGTCGCTAACTAATATCTGTTTCCAAAAGGGTTGTCCCCATGAGAGGCATTTGATGATCCCACATTTGTTTTATTGGAGAGACCTTTGTACTCTACAAAGTGCAATTGGTGCTTTATAAGGCAGTCATCAATATTATGAATTGGCCGTAGATTAACCAGTTCAGCGCTAACCCAGCTTCCAGCGAATTCTGTAGATTTCATTGTCATGTTGAAACAAAGTCCACCCGCTAACCTCAGTGTAACCAGTGTCGGGGAAAGTTACTTTTGAAAGTAATGTATTACAACATTGCTTTACTCCATAAAAAGTAACTAATTACCTTACTTACCCTGCTAAAAAAAAACAATGGAAACCATCACAGAAATTCCAATGGTTTCCATTAAAATACCATTATAAACCATTGGCTTTTTCCAGTAAAACCATTACAAAATTCCTTTTTGTAGTGTGTTTTGGAATTTTTTTCCAATAGGATTTAACATCCCACCAATAGAATCCATCACATTCCAGTAGACACCCTTATAGTTTCCATTAAAACCAATACAATTCCCATTAAAACTATTAAATCCATTACATTTTCTATTGTGTTTTGGGCAGGATTCTACTGTTTTTTTCAGCAGGGTAGTTACTTTTTATGGAAAGTAATGCATTACGCTACTTTTGTGACTTTTTGTCACCCAGGCTGGGCTTGCTTATTTGTTTTTAATAACAAAAAACCCGAAGTTTTTGTTTTTGGCAACTGTAAAGGCCCTTTCTACAGTGGCCCAGTAGTGTACAACATAATAAAATCGCCACAATACAACACATGGGATTCAATTTTTTGTTGTGCAATTGTTTCCTTTGTGTTATGCTAATTTTTGGTTGTGTTGCGGCTTGTTTTTTTTTGTTGCAACTTGTTTCCGTTGTGTTGTGCTAATTTCATTGTGTTGCGGCTTGTTTTTTGTTAGTTGCTAATTTCATTAGTGTTTTGCTAATTTGCTGTGTTGCGATAAGTTTTAGTTTTTTGTGGCTTGTTTTTGATATGTTGTGCTAATTTCGAAGTGTTGCAGCTTGTTTCCGTTGTGTTGTGGAGATATCGTTGTGTCAGTGAATAAATGGAAAAAAACTAACTTGCTTTACTTATATGAAAACATAACTCAGATATTTTGTTGTAAATTGAAAATGAATGTGTTATTTTACTAGTTACTTGAAAAAGTAATCTGAATACATAACTTGCGTTACTTGTAATGCATTACCCCCAACACTGTATATAGCATTGGGTAACACTTTTTGATAGTCCGGTTTATACATTCTACTAACTATAAACAACTTAAAAACTGCATGTCAACTAACTCTCATTACAGTATTAGTAGACTGTTAGGTTAGGTTTAGGGTTCGTAGAATAAGTTGACATGTACTTGAAAAGTTACTTAGGGTGTATTCACACATGTCCTGTGTGAGGACATAAGTTCGATCTTTTGGGCAGGTGTGAATACAGCAATCGCACTCGGGTGCGGACCAAACAACCGTACCGGGACCCAGCTGAAGACGTGGTCTCGGTCTGGTTCCAAATAAACTCTGGTACAGTTGAATGGATGAACCAGTGAATGGATGACCTTAGCACACGTGTTGTTTTGTTTACTATTTCTGGTTCAACTGCAAAAAGAGCATTGTAAAAGCAAACTGCACCAAACAAAAAAATATCAACAGTGTATTTGGTCCGGACCAAAGCAAGTGAACTAGCGGACTTTCCTGGTGTGAACACACCCTTAAAGTCAGTAGAATATCGGTTGGGACACAATCAGAATAAAGTGTTAGGTATGAAGTAGACAGTCTACTAATACTCCAATGACTGGTAGTTGCAAAGTTACAGACATAAACAGAATGTCTATTGTTACTGCTGGTAGAATGTCTAAAGTGGACTATCAAAATTACATGTTAGGGTTGGTTGTACATTCTGAAAAATAGCTTACTGTTTGTAAAAATCAGATGCATCCATGATATTCTGAACTCTGAACAGAATCGATGTCTGAACTTTTAAGGCGGGGTTTGCATGTAACTGTTTTGGGAAGAAATCATGCTTCTTACTCCCCAGCTATATTGGTGCCGTGACCCGGGGAGTGAGGTTTAGGGAGGTGAGTGTATTGTTGACCAGCTGGAGGCTGTGGTCTTTAGCATCCTTTTTAGCCATTTCCCATGTCAAATGCTGATTTGAATCCCACTCATAGCAGTGCGAGTAAGACCAGTTACAAGTAGGTTAAGGGAGAGACCCAAACCATAACCTGCTGAAAAAGCACCTTAATCCAGTTTAAACTCATTTGTATTTAGTCTGTTGGCTGGTATCAGAGCAGTTGTAGGCACCTTTCAGCTATATTATTCACCCATCTAAACACCTGCCTGGCCAGGCTGGGACCTGCAAACAACAGCAAACCAGCATAGGGTTTTTTTTTCAGCAAGTTATCTAGAGACCAGAATATCACAGACCTAAAGGCCCAGGTGTACTTCATTTTCCACGTTCCGCTCTGTCTTGCACACAGCTGAGCACACAAGCCTTTAAAAGCATACTCCATTGACCGAGAAAGCATGGATACACCGGTGCGCACTAGTGGACCTTTGTTTTAAAGTGGTCAAATCACTCGCAAATTCACTACTGTTGGCACAAGTCTGGATACAAAAATCAGGCTGTACAGTGCATATGCAGAATGTGCTGAAGGTGAAAATTACGTCCCACAGACTGGAACACGAATAAGGAATGTATACTTTAGGGTGGACTCTTTTAACTTGGATCAGGAAGTGGTTCCACCTACAAACCACCCAAAATTTTCCTAGATACCACTTAGAAACCCCTAGTTATTAGTATTGTGTTAAAAAACACTCAGAACACTAACTACTGAAAAGCTACACCCAAGCCAGTTGTGAGAAAATATGATGCATGTCAGATCCACGTCACATTCAACAGCGGCAGAATTAAAGTCATATTAAACTCTTATATTATAACTCTTAAAGCAATAGCAGCCAAATAACCTAATAACCCAGCTGCTGTGATGTCTGTTAATTAAAGAACAAAAAAAAATTGTATAGCTTTAAGGAGTCATCTATGTTTAATTTAGAATTTAGTATTTGATCATTTTTTCACATTTCTGTATATTTCCTACAAAGGGCACAGGTAAATGTGATATTTATTATATGTGAAGATTGATTTAAGTTCACTTAAATTAGAAGTTGTTATTTTTTTAAAGACTAATAAATGTTAAAATTGATAGCTCTCAATTATGCTGGAAAGTTGAATGGCTGTAGGCAATGGTTAAATATTAGGGAAAAAAGAACAATATCTTAGAGACATGTACCAGTTATACTTTCCTTCAGTCATAAAAAAAGATGTCATTAAACACATATAAAAAAAGATTACTGTCTGTGTTGTTTCTACATTAATTTAAAGATTGCATGTGAAATTATTGCAATATAAAAGTATATTTAAAAACGTTAATGTTAGGTGGGATTAATCGTGATAGTACTAAAAATATACTTTCAATCTGATCACACTGTGAACAATTAGAGCCAGAGTCAATGCTGCTACAGAAAAAATGTGCAAAACTTTTAACCTTAAGGAGTTCAGCTTAGAAGGGCAATGAATGTTGTACCTTAAATGTTCATAGTAGTGCTTTAAAGAGATAGTTCATAATTTACGCACCCTCAAGTTTTTCTAAACCTGTATGAGTTTCTTTCTTCTGCTGAACATCAAAGAACATATTTCGAAGGATGTTAAAAGCCAAAAAGTTGATGGTAGCTATTGACTTCCCATGGTGTTTTTTCCTTAGTATGAAAGTCAATGGCTATGGGTGAACTTAAGTATGAATATTACTACTCTCAGATGCTACTATGCACCTTTAAAAGGTACAAAGCTGTCCTTTTAATGGCACTGACCCAGTGATAAGCAGTTGTATCCACAAAAGGTACAATTATTTCTGACAGTGTAAGCCTTGCCCTTTTTAGGCCCCACATTTCAGGCTAATTTAAATGCTTATACTATTTCTATGGTGGGTAATATTAGCTGCACGGGTGCAAACCGCTAATCCACACATTCACATTAGATGAGGCGCTGATGAGACACTGCGGCGAAACCGTCGAGTTCACTCATCACGTCTGCAGTCAGATGGCTGAGAGGGTTCGTTTACAGAGGCGTGGGGGAGACAGCGTGTCACCAGGGGTTAAAACATCAAGAAAGTCTGATAGCAGTCAAAGAGCAAGGAAGGAGGGTACATGAATGGTTGCCTGGCAACAGAATTAGGCAGTTTTCAGCTTTGGTTTCCAGTCAGAAAGAGACGTGCTTTGCTTTCAGTGCCCATATAGAGATTTTCACCTGTCATTTACCAAGCAAACGTGCGTGAATGTGTGCGCGCCAGGGCTGTATTCACCATAATCAAAGCAGGGGGATGTTTCCACCCCAGTTTTTAAATTAGTAGGCAAACAGTATGTCTTTCACAATGACCGATACATACAATGGTACCTACCCTGTCTTGAAAATGTAGGTATTTGTAAGATGGTGTAAATCAAAAATGTGTTGGGCTAGCAAAGATGCCATATTTCATAGAAAGTGGTACCCATTTTTGATATATATGGGCTTAGATATATCCTCTATTCTTATTAGAGGGTTTGTTTAATGAGGTTTAAATATGTGTAGCATGTTGAAGTACAAATATTTAAGGTGTATTGTTTGTACAATTATGTCATTCTCTGTTTAATTTCTTTCTCAGATTGATTTATTGGAGTGGTGAGCCATATTATTAATTTTTTTATTTATCGTTCTCCCTCTTGTTCGATTAAAAATGTGTTTGTAATGGTTGCATATTAATAAATACATAAAAATGTGTAGGGTTGTGGCTGCAATTTCAGTGCAGTGTATTGCAATCAGGCTGCGTATAATGAGTGTATGGTGTGAGAAACCGTTTGAGTGAAAGATTTGTTGTTTTCATGAGACAAGCGGTTAGAAAGATGGAAGGGAAAAGATTGAGAGTCATTGCTCTGTAGAGAGATAAAAGAAGACTGAATAGGGAGGAAGGAGAAAGACAGCAGTGATTTTGGAAGGACACAATAAAAGAAACAATGCTGGCCTGGAAAAAAAAGCAAGCCAGAGAG
The DNA here is from genome assembly GCA_027422405.1 of Ptychobarbus kaznakovi. Classification (NCBI taxonomy): domain Eukaryota; kingdom Metazoa; phylum Chordata; class Actinopteri; order Cypriniformes; family Cyprinidae; genus Ptychobarbus; species Ptychobarbus kaznakovi. Next base: position 25,938,728 of record CM049802.1, on the reverse strand, counting down.
AGAGAACATGTTAGAAAGAGGAGGAGAGAGATGAGAAAGCACTTGCTACCAAGCGGTCAGTTTTTCTGTCTTCGGATTGTGTGTGTGTGTGTGTGTGTGTGTGTGTGTGTGTGTGTGTGTGTGTGTGTGTGTGTGTGTGTGTGTGTGTGTGTGTGTGTGTGTGTGTGTGTGTGTGTGTGTGTACATTCACCCTGCACTGCAAGCGTTTTTCATTAGCTTTATTTTTTACATAACAAAGCAGCAGTCACAATCTCCTCTCCACTATAGCTAGCATCAGAGCCCCGCTCTGTCAACAGCTGTCCAAAACCCTAGCAAGCTGTCTACCTAGGTATCATAGGTGCATGACAGTTGTTTCAAAATGTAGGCAGCAATATTCTGCCTCATTTTGGGCAAATTCTAAAACAGAATTACATGTATCCTTCCCTGAAAAATCTATTTCAGAATGCATTGCAACAACCTCCAAGAAAATCTAAGACGGTGGATGGGTCAATAAAGAAAAAAACGCTTGTTAATAAAAGTAAATAAAATAGAATGTGTACTCTTTTACCTAATATTTAGTGCTTTTAATGCTTAGAATATCACATTGTTAGCTTAACATGCTAACATCAAACTCTTCTCTTGAAGTCTTGTGTGCTTCACGTGAGGAACTCTTGATGCGTTGTGTGTTGCACACGTTTAAGTACAGCGTTGTAAATCATCTTATGTGGTTACATTTCTGTTAGGATGATGGGCCCATTCACACAGGACACATCCTAGCATTAAAAACAGCTAGACGGAGCGTGACAGAATTGAACAGAAGGCACGTTTATAGCAGCATTAACACCCATACACCTTTGCTAATGGGTAGCCTACTTGACATCAAATACTTTTGGGAATTTGTTGTTCTGGCATTTTTTGTAATTATTATGCTTGCGGTTTTAATGAGCTGATATCATTTGAAAGACTACATGAAATATTTGTGTTTTTAAAACGTTAATTTATCACACTGGCAGGACCATTTAAAATAAAACCATTAAGGGAAAATGTGTTTAAAAGTAGCTTCTCTTCTTAAACTTACAATTTTCATACACTTTTGTGCACATTTTAACCTAAAATACCAATTTCATTTAAACAATTTCATGGACATGCATCAAATACCCATATGTGTATGCAAATAAGCAGTGTTTAGGTTCATCCGATTGGGCCATTGTTTTAAAACCGACATTGATTTACAGTGCTTCATGTCATAAATCATTTTTAATTTGACATAGCATCTTAAAAATTACATGCTCATGGTGTGAGATGTGCTGTAATGGACAAAAATGTCCAACAATTAGTGCAGACAAAACGCAAGAACATGTCCTGTGTGCACAGCCCTTCAGAAGACAGCTGCCAATGTAAGCTTTAGACAGCAAGGCAGCACGCTAGCTTTTTTCTGTCAACTCCATATGCTCAGTGCATTCATGAAAATCTTTCTTTGTGCCGCCTGAACCCGCTAAAGTTAATCCTAACCTGCCTTTCATGCAAAGACCGTCTTTACAGCGCTCTGCACTCCCACAACGGAAAGCCTCGTCTGCTTTTATAGTGTGGGATGAAATGTGTTATGGCTCATATACTCGTTCATACTCCTTTGAGAGCAGTTAGAAGCCGTGAATAATCTCTAGAAATTGCTTCCATTGTGATTACAGCGCAGGAAGGATAAAGCGTTATGGTGGAGTTGAGTCGTCCTGCTTTGCTACCTGTATTTCAAATTAGCATATCATTTGGGTGAAATTAATTTATGTAGATTAGTCCTGGTTGATTGTTGGCTGTCTAATCAGATTGTGTGTAAGTGAATGTGAACGTGTTTGTGTACGCTGGCTCCAGTTCCTCGTACGAAGCCGGTGGTTTACGTGCTCTATGTCCCAGATTTGTCTCTCTGTGGTTTTTCAGCTCTTTGAAGCACATTTCTCTTTCGCTTCCCTGCAATTAAACACTCATTATAGGGGCTTATGAACATGCCCTGCTATTACATCTTGATTTCAGTGATCCCTTCAGTGTTGTCAACAGGGTTCAAAATTAAAACTCGCCAAGCTCCAAATGCAAGAAAAATTCAGCTTTAATGAATTACTCGCCAGTTGTTATGTTAATATCAATTAACACAAAATGACAATTTCATTGCTAGAAGATCCACATTTCAAACACAGTATGTCTAGTTATTTTGTCTTTTTTGTTGAATGCAAATCAGACTCAACCGTCATGCACAGCAGTGGGGTTTTTGTTCCTGAATGAATCAGAGTTGTTTTAATGAGTCACTTGAGTCAGTGATTCATTGACTCACTTATAAAGGCAGTCACTTAGTTACTGAATGAGTCTGTGTTTTTGAACAAATCAATTAAGTGAATGATTCACAAACTCACTCTTAAAGACACACTTGTTTAATTCCAGAATAAGGTAAATGAGTCACTTGAATCAACTTGAATTGACTCACACGAAAGATTCAATGACTCATGAAGACATTAACTGCGTCCCAAATGACACACTATATACTATATGCACTTTTACACTATGTACTTATGCAGTATGTACTCAACCATGTCGGTTTTGAATTTGATATTTTGTCTGATAGCCCCTCCACCTTCACGACGCAATCCACTTGTCAAGTTGTAACATTAGGAATGCTGTTTCCGAGTTCAAGCCTCTCGTTTCACTTGAGAAAACCATCTTAACAGCCGTTTAAAGGCACTATTCATATTACACATTTAAGCTAAACATGTAAAAACTTACAGTTTACACTATACTTTCTGTGATCACGGCATCCCAAACACAAATATTTTAACGATTTACAAAAAAACGAATCACTTTTTGATTCGGGATTTTGATATGAAGATAAAGGTTAGGATTATAATTTTTTGGTAGCATTATATCATATGTAATAGTACTATTTGTTGTTTTCTTGTAGCATCTGATAGAGCGATTGGACCCGGAAGCAGTGACGATTAGTTTTTTGTTATTTAAGTGCATCATCCAAGTTTTTAAAGTGCACTTTGATTTTTTTTTATTTTCAACGCACTAATCGCACTATTTATGCTACAAAAGTCATAGATTAGTGCACAAGTTTGTGATTTGGGACGCACGTAGTCACTTTTTAATTCCAGAATAAATCAGTGTTGTTAAAATATTCCATAATTTTAAAAGAGCCGCTCAGTCAATCAAATTCAAGGCTGTATATTTATCTTAATTGCTATACATATGCTGCTACAAGTAAAATGGGACCCTTGTCATCAAAAACAACATCAATAAATACACAATACCCATTGACTGAGACAACAGCTATCATTCATCTTGTCCTCCCCATCTACACGGACCGTGGTGCCGTCAGCCAGGCGGAAAGGGAATATTGATGGGGAAGACTGGCAGTGCTCGCACCTTAATGCAGATATTAAGCAGATCTGTAGGCTGAGTAAGGGAAGGCACCCTGCCGTGAGTGACTCATTTGGTCGGTCGTGGTAGACTAACTGTGAATCTCGAAGAGGAGATCAGCTGTTCAGAGATTTTAAAAGGGCCGTCTGTCCACAAGTGCCGTTTCTGATCTGTTCCTCGCCGTCCTTCTGCTTCTCTCCTCGCCCCATGCCTTCTTCTCTCAACCTCCACCCCTTTCCTTTCTCCTACTGTATTTCCTCCTTTCCTCTCCTCCTTCAGGAACCCCTCTCACACACTCATCTCACACCCTTAAACAGTCACTCTCCACCCTCTGTTTTCACACTCTCTCAATTCCTCCTCTGATAATGCCTCTCTCTCTCTCAATCTGCAGGTATGGCCCTCTTGTTTATTCTGTCGCTTCTCCTCGGGCCTTTTCCCCTCGCCGTGGCCTCACGTAATACAACCGCAGGTAATGTAGAGAGCTGAAGCCTGTGTGTGAGAGCTTTGGTGTGTATTGTATGTGTGTGCTCTTATAATATGTGGATCTATGTAACTTTTAATCAATGCTTGTTTCATGTGCATTTATAGTTTTCATTTGTAATTTGTTACAAACGTTGTCCAAATGATGTTCCTAGCAATGCATATTACTAATCAAAAAAGTAAGTTTTGATATATTTACGGTAGGAAATTGACAAAATATCTTCATGGAACATGATCTTTACTTAATATCCTAATGATTTTGGCATAAAAGAAAATGTATAATTTTGACCCATACAATGTTGTTGGCTATTGCTATACATATACCTGTGCTTAGGACTTGTTTTGTGGTCCAGGGTCACATATATATTCATTATTAAAAGTCCACTCAGTAATATGATGTTTCCTTTCAGGGTGCCATGGTATGTAACAAAACCCGCCTAATTGGTACTCAAAACTAGCCCAATCACATTCTGAGGGGAAATGGCTATCAAAGTTGCATTACAAAATCATTACAAATTCACTTCTTTCATTACAAATTCTCAATTTCCTTCGCTTCAACCCCTTTGTTAAAATAAACCCTGTGGCAGCAGTAAACCACATACTTGCCCTGCGACCCAATGTGCATACTAACCTACTATCCACCCTTCTGGCCCTAAATAGATCTGAAAATGAGTAATATCACACAGGCTTGGTTTAACACCGTTTGCGTTGCACTGCCATATGTTTTATACTTATACTGACACCTAGTGGTGTGAATGCATCACCAAAAGCATAGTTTTTTTGTTTTGGTCACAAAAAATTTGCAGTCAGCTTTATATATACAGTTGTTTATATTTATTGGTCATGTGTTTAAAAATGGCCTCCATAAAGAGACCCACTCCAAGTAAAATAAAACTGCTATTAATTACACTGCTGATATGACTTCATATCACTGTTATTTTAGGATTGTTTAATAAATTTAAATTGGTTATATTGTAGTATTTTTTATGTTACTTTATAAAAACGTTTCCGTTTTAGTCATTTTGTTATGTGCTTTTGTCATTTTTATTTTTGTAACTATTATGATTTTTTTATATTTATATCCACCTTTTAACTAACAAGCCATACTGTGTTTTATATTATGGGAGACACTTTCAGTTTGAGGAAGTTGACATATACTGCGTATAACATATGACATATAACCCCATATACTGCGCATTTGTGGTCTGCTTTACCAATTTAATTAACGATATAAACCATTAATAATGAATTAGAATGCACTAAGAATGTCTACGTCTTCTCACGTTGCTTTCTAGGTTTGTTTTCTCACTGATGCTTTCAATTGTAATTGTTACATTTGAAGAGCGAATCTTTTGTTGATTGTTTACAGTTTAACGGAAGTTACTCCCGTAATTCGGGTTCTTTTTTTTCCTCTTTTAGTCATTTTAGTTAGTGTTTTTAAAGTTGAATTTTTAAAAATGTATTTGTTAGCCTTGTTTAAATTACTGAAAACAATTTTAAATAGTTTTAGGTTCATGAGACTGATTCGGTCTTGTGACGCAGGGTTACTTGTTCATACTATCTGCATTTGTTGTCGCATTAGCCTGAAGGACATATATAGCATAGTCTTGTCTATTTACTTTTGTCTCATTCACATAAACAAACGGCAAACATAATTTCACTATTGATTTACAACATTCATTCAGTATGACTTCTCATATTATACCCTTCAGTGCAGTCTTTCCAGTATTTTTATCAAATGACAACATCTCTGGATAAGTGTTACTTTTTTATGCTTAGGACATTTTTATTAGTTTTTGTTTTATTTCCATTTAGCTTCAATTTATTTTAGGTTTTCAATTTATTTTCAGTATTATTTTTCACTTTTATTAGCTTTAATTCATAATAAAAAAAACCGTTCATTTGACTTCATGAATCTTTCATTTGTCTCATTCTACATTGGCCTATATCAGCTGCACTCATTGTCAATTACAAATCACACATGTCACTTCAGTCATTAGTTTATTCACTTATGCATTTATTCACACACGACATTTAGCATACACTCATTGCACATCACGTCTTTTCTGCATCCGGCTAACATTTCTGACTTCTTCCTGATATTAGTTTTTGTTTTATTTCCGGACATATACTTGAATTTTGTTTGTATTCCATTGCAATTTTACGTTTTGTGCAGTCCTCTGATATGTTTTTGCTTTTGCATGTTTTATTTGCATCAGTCTAATAAATATATGTAATAGTTTTCGTTCAAGTTGACGGCACTTCTCGATCCCCAACTTGTATTGTGTGTGTGAGCATTTCAAAGGATTTGTGTCCGTTTCTATGTGCATCTCTTTGTTTGTGTTTGCATGGCAGTGTGTTGATATTCCGGGTGTGTAAACGGGTCTTATTCACTGGTCACATCAGTCAGCATCTAGAATTGAATTTTGTCTCACGTCTCCTCCATCCAGCTAATTGCATCCTTCCTATCTCGTATATTACAAGCTTAGCTGGTCTGTTTTGCCTGAGCTGAACGACTAATGAAACACAATATCAACACTATTAGATGTCTGACAGCTATAAGAAGTACATAAATCGTCACGTATATAATCCTCCCATGCATAATTGTCCTATTCTATGGCCTGTTGAACAGCAATAAGAGCCTGTGGAATATCCCTTGTCACAGTGTATCTCCTGATCTGTCATTATAAGTCAGGCACATACACACTGCAAAGTTCAGGTACCGAACAAGGCAATAGCTATTGTCAACGTTTTGTGTTTAGAGGTAGTAAAAAAGAAACATGGGAGTAAACAGTTTAACCTGATTGGTGTTAATTATTTGTGATGACATTAAGACTAACAATGGAGATATATTAGTCTACAGAGATATGTTTTGTTTATGCGCTTAAAGATTTCATGACACTTTGATTATTACTTCCTCATTTGTTTTGGAGGAAATTCAGTTGTATAATGCAGTTGTCTACAGTGACCAAACTCACTACGGTGTAATTACACAAATAAGTACTGAGTAATATTAAATACATGAACTTCCTATAGGTCTAGGGTTAGTTCCTTTGAATTATGCATCATCTCCTGCATTCACTACATATCAATAATACATGTAGCGTGTACAAAGACACTGTTACGTCCTCAAACATATATTATATGTGGGTTGTGGGCATTTTCACTCTCCTCTCTTTAGTTTCTCTCTCCGTTGCTAAAATAAGGTGTTACCAAATATTGGTGTTTGATAGTAATTGTTTTGAAATGTGATAAAAATGCGAGTTTAACCCTGTAAAACCTGACATGAAATAACAGTTAGATGTTTATTGATTGAAAGCTTTTATTCAGAAACCTTATATAAGCAAAAAAAGGCAATTTGGTGCATATGCTGATATTTATATGGCCTGAGACATTTGTATACATCTATTATATATATATAACCCTGACCACCCTGATCTGTTCCACACACAGAACCGGATAAAGCATTCAGTCGAGGAGCGACAGCCATATTTAGCAGCAATGTGTGTGTGGTCTTCTTGAAAACTGTGCAGTCACACAAAATGCCAGAATACATGTTGTGTGCAGACAGTGTAGGCTTGGCATTTCAAACGACTCTCGAGTCTCCTCAAAGCTGAAAAGAGCAAGCCAATGGCAGTATTTGATTTTGATAATGCCGCTCATGTCCCTGAAAATACCCTCACACATAAAATGACTGTAACACACACATGCACGTGTGAACATACAAGCTCACGCAGTCGAGCTGGTCTGCCGTGCCCCAGGGCCCTGGGTTTGGCCATGACTGTAATTAGCTGCTAACACTGAAGGTGAACCAGGCTGTAATAACAGGATACCGCTGCCACGTTGCTATTTCATTCTGACAGAGCCGTGAGCACAGGGGACACTCAGACATTTACACAGAGTAGAGGCATAAATGACTCAAATATAATGGAAAATTAGCGCTCTTGAGTTTACTAGTACTATATAGGGCCACATTTGTAGTGTGTGATTACAATGTGCTCTGCTAGTGAAGGCACTGTGAATTTAGTTCAATTAATTTTTGGTCTTGTGGAATGGAGGATAATATATATGTAAAGCCATCCAGTTTCACTATAGTGGCAGGAATGGCGAGTTGTAGCTACGATTAAACGACTCACACACAACACAAGAGCTTCCGTCATGGCTGTCGACATTGCTGAGCAACATGTATAGAAAGGAGAGTCCGCCATCTAATGGACAAAATGAGCGTTGCGGTTTGTAATAAATGGGGGTAGCATTTCTGGGAATGTGTTAGAGTTATGTGAAAGAAATCCTTTAGAAAGCATGATTATCTTTGATTATCTACATATATTTTTCATCAGGTTGTGCTATCATTCGCCCACCAAGAGATGGAGGAATCAGATACAGGGGTCTGACACAGGAACAGGTGTGAAGATTTAATTTATTAGTTATTTATTGTACTAAACATGTATATCTGTGGTTTAGATGGACTACACTGCTGTTGAAAAAATTGAGGTCAGAAATATTTTTTTTATGTTTATTAAAGTTTATTAAGCTCACCAAGGCTGCATTTATTTGAATTACAATTCAGTAAAAACAGTAATATTGTTAAATATTATAAAAAAGTAAAAAAAAGTTTTACTTTTGAATATATTTTCAAATGTAATTTATTGATGTGATACAAAGCTGAATTTTCAGCATCATTACGCCAGTCTTCAGTGTCACATTATCCTTCAGAAATCATACTAATATGCTGATTTGATGCTCAAGAAACATTTCTGATTAATAAAAATATAGTTGTGCTGCTTCAATTTTTTGTGGAAACTGTTCATTTGATGAATAGAAAGGTCAGCATTCAGCGCAAATCTTTTTTAACATTATAAATGTCTTTATTGTCACTTTTGATCAGTTTGATATTAAAGTTACTATTCAATTTAATATAAAGTATTAATTTCCTTCTTTCGAATAAATAAATATAACATTTTACTCACATCTATGTTTTGGATGGTAGTGTGTGCAATGAGTAGTAACTGTGTTCTGTGTCTGAATGCAGATCCGCAGTGTTCAGGTGTTGCCAGTGGATTATGAAATCGAGTATATCTGCAGAGGGAAACAGAGTGATCGTGGGACCAAAGGTCAGGAAGTGTCTCCCTGACGGCACCTGACTGACTGAACCAGCGCAGCAAATGCTGTTATCCCTATCTGCAAACTGTGAACAGGCTGGAAAAAGTGTATTGTTTTCACACATTTAGTTTTAGCTTTTGACATTGTGACATTTTTTTCGATCAGTAACTTTACTTGACAGCCTGTTTAATCAAGTCAAGTCCATCCATCTTCTCAAATAACAATAACGAAAACATTGCTTCAGTGATGTGATGCCATAAACGTTCAGCTGGGAGCATCATGTCTTGTAAGCGCACTAAAAAAAGAGGAAAGATTTAAGTCATGATGACCTGTACGAATGTACGAAATGAGGTCTAAATGAACTTGTAAGAAATATAAAGTATCATTTTTGACTTGTAAATGTGAAATGTGAGTTAGAGATTGTTATATTTTTATATTTACAGTGTTCATTTTAATTTTAGTTTAGCTTAAGTTTTTGTCATTTTGATGTGTTTTTAGTATTTCAACTTAAATTCAACCAAGGCAATATTTATTTTTTTCTGTAAGTTTTTTTAAGTTAAAGTTTTCATTTAATATCTATATTTAACTTTATTTCAGCCTTTTCTTATCTATCTGTCATAGCATGTTGCTGTAATTCACAAATGACTCACAATTCATTGTTTATATCACACACAACCCTACAGGACATTCAGAGCTTTTGCATACAGTATGTTCATCAGGTGCATATATACTTTCAAGGCTGTGACTGTCAGTAATAGCTGATTATGAGTTATTCCTGGTCCATTGTTTTAGTCTGCGTCACATGGCATAGTTTCTACATAGAGGAGACTAATGATGTTGACAGGATTTAGTTAATTTAGTTACTACTGTAACTCTGGCAACTTTTACATCAGCTTTAATACTAATACAGCTCATCCAGTAAGAATTAAGTGTAATGTATCATTATTCATTGAATTCATTCAAATTCAGAATACATCTGTGCTTTAACTTGGAAGAGATGTTGAAGAGCAGAGCGTTTAAAAGCAGAATGTGCAATAGATCACACCAGGGGCGTAGCAGGCATTTTAAAAAAGTGTGTGTGTGTGTGTGTGTGGGGGGGGGGGCAGCTGTCAGGTGATGTGACCTCCAAAAGCAAAGAAATTATGTACACAATGTACAAAGTAAGTACATTCATGTTCATATAATAAATTCTAAATAGAATACCAATTGGTGTTTTAGAGCACCCTAGTTGGAATTTTGGGAACATGCTTACATGAACCTATTTTGTGATATCATACTAAAATTTGAAAAATAACTTCAGGACTTGGGACTTTGAGACCATTGTGGACATCTATATTTGAGACCACTGGACATCTATATTTTCTGATTAAATAAAATATACTTTTTATTAAATAATGATATTTTATGGACAATATGTCACTTACACTACACTTGAACAATAACTTTTATCAGTAACAATAACTGCACACCAAGAGTCATTAGTAGTCAGTTAATCCTTTATAAAACATTGTTCCAACATTAATATGCATCCAAGCAGTTTATAAATACAGCTATAAATGTTTTGTTCTTGAGCATGTCTATAATGTTTAATAATTGTATTATCATGCTTTATTAATGAAACATTTAACATTTCTAAATTATACGTTGTTTACAAACCATTTATTTAGGAGTTGTCAGTGGTTCATACGATCATTTAGAAAGTTTAAGTAAATTATTAATACACTATTTAAATGTACATTTATAAATTTTTTATGTAGACACATGATAATAGTTGCTCAGTGTTTTAATAAATGCTTTATTAACACATATTCCTGCTGTAATTCATGATTAAGTCAGGTAGTTATAAAACATTACGTAGTTGCCGGCCATCTATTTTTTGTGGGCTCATCTAAAGTGAGGACTATTTATACATTATAAAGCATTAACAAAGCAGATTTAAATGCTCAGTTATCTCCCAAACAGAAAGGTTAAACAAACACAACACAGAGGGATACAGAACACAGAAATATTTTTTCAAGATGCAAAAAATGAAACTGTACACTTGATAAAAACATAATAAAATAACTGTAATTTCATAGAAAAAAAAAATCAAGTGTACAGTAAATGTTTTTTGCATCTTGAAATAAATAGGTCTATTTCTGATTTCACTGTGTTGTGTTTGATAATTTTTTTCTGTTAGGAAGATAACTGAGCCTTTAAATCTCCTTTGTAATAGATACGCCCTAAAAATCAAGAACAAGGCATTCATAGCTTTATTTATAAACTGCTTACTAACAGAGGTGGGACCAAGTCACTGTTTTGCAAGTCACAAGTAAGTCTCGAGTCTTAGCATTCAAGTCTCGAGTCAAGTCCCGAGTCAAGACGAGCAAGTCCAAGTCGAGTTGCAAGTTCTCAACTTTAAGCTTCAAGTCCTAAACATGTCGTTAGTGCTATTTGCCCAAATGAGTGCGTTGATTTAAAGGCATTAATAGTCTATAGTAGGCTAAGTATAATTATAAAGATATAATAATTGGTGGTGTTTCATTGACGAATGAATCATTGTTTGTGAAAAAAATAGGCCAAAGTGAATGAATAATTTCTTTTAAGTCCACTGTTTCATTTGTTAACAATTCAGTGTTTTATTTTTTATAAATTGAGTCAAATATTTTACATGATAATATGTAATACAAATGCTCATTTATGACGTAGGTCTACAGAAATAGACAGCTTTATTGACATGATTGTCGGGTATTATTTATAGCATTTAAAAAACATTTATGGTACTTTGTCATAAACTGATGCGTTGATACAGAATGTTAATTAAGAGATACATGAAATTAAGCGGAAAAGTAAATATATAAACAAAAATAGAAACCATCAGTAAATGGGTTTAAAATGCGGATTGGATGATCTGTTTTCTTATAGCTCTATATTATTAATGTTCTTATATAGGCTACTAATTCAACAAATATTGATAACAACAAATCATTCAAATTTCATGCTGTCACGGAGACGAGCGCAATAATAGCCTAGTTGTAGCCTAATCATGGTGCTGCACTGTCTTTGTTATTCTTCATTCAAAATACAATTTTTATATTTTAATAATTCTAGGGGTTGGGTTAATATATGTTAAGTTTACGAGTTATATGTCTCTTGGCCACAAGCCTAAACTGAACATGTCTGGCACCACACCGTTCACTGTAGAAGGTTTAAGAAATGAGGCATGCTTTATTACTATTCACGGCAAAACTGTAGCTATTCAGATACACAAATATATGTAAGTAAATGTATTTTATGTTTTAAACAAGTTCATAATGATCATAGTTGATGGCTTAGTTTAAGGGCTATTTGTGCGCTATAAGAGCTGTCGGATTTACAACATGTGAATTCATCCATTTCTTTTGAAAGACATGAAAGCGAGTGGCTGGTAAACAGGAAGAATTGAGTGAACTTTATATGTAGGCAGAGGAGGAAAGTAATGAATTGCATTTACTCGCATTACTGTAATTGAGAAGCTTTTTTGTGTACTTCTACTTTTTAAAGTAACTTTTAAAATCTGTAATTTTACTTTTACTCAAGTATATTTTGTTTGAAGTATTGTACTTCACTACATTTTAAAACACATTCATTCGGAGTAAAAAAAATGAGCTCCCTGGAAACTACTGCAGTAAATAATGGGCAGGAGAACAAACTGGTGCTAAAATCACAAGAAAGATGCAGATGGACTAGACAGGCATTATGGTGCAGACGCAGCTGAAAACCAAACCCTGTCGTATTCTGCTGAAGTTGAACTTGAAAGAAATGAAGTGAACCCCTGGCCATATATGTATGCTCTATTATGCGGTGTAAGCTGTGTTTGCCTAGTGAGACCAAACTAGCAGCTTATAATATATCGACATCAACCCTTCGCAAGCATGTAGAGGTAAATACTTGCATCGTTGCATTGGTGGTTAAAATTAAGTTTTAACAGTTTAGCAAAAGGGTCTGCACAAATTAGACAAAAATACAGTGGTGCAGGGTGTGCGATATCGTCTGCGATAATATCGTAATTGATGTTTTAACGATGGGTGATTTGACATTATCAGTATTTTGTCAAAAACCAAACAAAACACTCCTACAGAGTGCCATGATGTCTAGCAGATTAGACTAGTGCGTGGCGCATGCAATTAGAGGGCGTTCTTTCAGGGTGATTCAGTCTGTTAATAATGCATTTAGATGATCACAAAATTCAAGATATAGGGGCAGAAAATGTATACATTTATATCATTTCATATAGTAAATTTCTCTAAAAATCAGCATGATAACATATATATTAATATATATATATATATATATATAAAAAATATATATTTGACAACAGTTCAATATACAATAAATCATATAAAGAGACACCATATTGCCTGTTTTTGTCTATTTCGACAACAAAAATTATTCCAAACACAGCCACCATACACATTCTAGCATTCTTTTTTTTGCATCTGTTTTGCATCTCTGAGCGCATGATGGTGATTTGTTTCTGAATGAATCACCGTTTTAAATGATTCGGTTCAATCACAATGATCACTTATTAACCAGTGCTTGCTGACCTACTGGCGTTTTAATTTCACATGTAAAGTATCTTTAATTTTTTTATTTAATTTCTAACGAGTATTCAACATTTTTTGTCTTATTTATCAAAACATTATTTCTGCATTTGTAGCTGCAGGCTAAATGCATCCATGTCCTGCATTAAACTGTGTAAATACATCTAAATGCCACTTCAGATGCAGCTTCTGAGTTTCCTCTGCATTGCAAAGATGAATTTAGTTGATACTGGTTTAATTTGCCTGGTAACAGCCCAAATGTCTTATTATTCTAAATAACTGATTCCTTTAATTAAAAACAACTAGTTTGAGATTTATAGGCCTATCCCAGGGTTGTCAAACTCAGTTCCCGGAAGGCCACAGCCCTGCAGAGTTTAGTTCCAACCCTGCTCCAACTCGCATACCATCTAGTTTTCAAATAAGCCTAAATGATTAGATTAGATTAGATTAGCTGGATCAGATGTGTTTGATCAGGGTTATATCTACACTGTGTAGGGCTGTGGCCCTCCGGGAACTGAGTTTGACACCTTTGGCCTATCTAAATTTTGCTTCCCTCCCACTGTAAAAATGTAACTAGGTAATTTTTACTCTGAGTAAATTTTAAATGAGCTACTTTTTACTTTTACTTGAGTAGCTTTTTAGACTTTTTTAAACCAATTAGAAGCCATTTGTGTGGTGTGGTTTTTATGTTCATGGTTAATTTCAATATGCAGTTTATATGAGAGGTTTACTAGCCTTGGTCTTTACAGCCTACATTACAAACTGTCCTGGTTGAAGTGTAGTCTTAATGTAATTGGTCAAATCGATGTTGTTTTGAGGAAATTAATAGCATTCCCGCTGAAAAACAAAGCGTTCTAGCACTAAAATGCTTGGGAAATAATGTGGTCGGAACCAAAGTTTACAGTGCTGCATTCTCTGGAATCCTCTCAAGCTGAGGACTTCTACATTCCAATTGGTTGCCGCCCAACCGCGTCATAGCTCATTACCATAAAGTTGACCTGATTTCAACTCTCCATGATGCTCTCATCGTCCAAAACGCGCCGCGTCGCTCTCGCCGGAGATCTGCTTCGACCTCACTCTGACCGTCACTTCGGTCTTAATACTTGTAGAAATACAGGCTGATGGTCGACCTGCTGGGCATTGCTGCCTGACGCACCTCCACCGGTGCCTTTTATGCAGGTGTGCTCCTCTGAACACCTCTCTGGGCATAAACGGATCATCAGCTGGGGACCACCAGTCATGGATGTTTCGCTCCTTTAACCCCAGTACATCTCCTGGTGGCGGAGCGATGGCAGGATCATTCCCTGCCACCCCTGCTGATGCCCTAGGGTTATTTGGCCCCCACCCCCTA
>CM049802.1:25840562-25923751 GCA_027422405.1 Ptychobarbus kaznakovi | reverse complement strand
AGCTGGTTTGAGCTCTGTGAAAGTCTCAGATCTCATTTGGAGCGGTTTGCCGGTATTAATCAGGTTTGAATTATCACAGGCATGCAGTAGCTGCCAATGAGATTTGCATTGATGTTTTGACTGTACGTCACAGATTTCTCATTTGCACTAGATGAAAAAAATGCTCAGTGCCAAACTCAAAGGCAGGAATCCAAAAATCATTAATCCAATCAGATGATATTTTAAAATATTAACAAGTCTAATAATAATTTAGCTCATTATTAATGTGTCCTGTAGAGAATCTGATTATTTGAGTTGATAAATGATTTTATAATCATCTGGTGTCCAAATCTTTAAATACATTTTCAGCTGAACTATTCCTGGATTGGGGTTATTACAGTTAACTAAGTCATGTCAACATTCTGTTATTCTGGAATCTCTGTCTTCTGTCTGTCTGTCTGTCTGTCTGTCTGTCTGTCTGTCTGTCTGTCTGTCTGTCTGTCTGTCTGTCTGTCTGTCTGTCTGTCTGTCTGTCTGTCTGTCTGTCTGTCTGTCTGTCTGTCTGTCTGTCTCTCTGTCTGTCTATTTTGGTGGCCTTGGCCAAATTACTGTCACGATAACTGGGTTTTGAAGCATGAATGAAATGTTTTGGGGGAGTAACTACATTTTGCAGACATGCAATAAAGTTCTGAAGTTCCAGCAAACAGTTGTGACATTTGCACTCACAGTTTAGAGAATGTCAAGACCGATTTAAAAAAATGTGCCACATTTTTTTTGTCCGTCCGTCCGTCTGTCCTTTACCTTCTTATATCAGCTATTTCATTTTCATTTAGTTTAACTTGTACTAAAATAAGAAACTAAAACAACATTTTAGAAAATCCTATTTAGACATATTTAAAAAAAACAAAACTAATAAAAAGGACAAAAACAACAAAACCTTTACAAATTACAGTTTTTCTCAATTGCTTTGGCACATTTTTCGAAACAGTCTTAACATACTCTAAACTGTGAGTGCACTCACATTTAACAAAAACCCACCAATTCACTATCTCAACAAATTAGAATACTTCATAAGACCAATAAAAAAAATTTTTTAGTGAATTGTTGGCCTTCTGGAAAGTATGTTAATTTACTGTATATGTACTCAATACTTGGTCGGGGCTCCTTTTGCTTTAATTACTGCCTCAATTCGGCGTGGCATCGAGGTGATCAGTTTGTGGCACTGCTGAGGTGGTATGGAAGCCCAGGTTTCTTTGACAGTGGCCTTCAGCTCATCTGCATTTTGTGGTCTCTTGTTTGTCATTTTCCTCTTGACAATACCCCATACATTCTCTACGGGGTTCAGGTCTGGTGAGTTTGCTGGCCAGTCAAGCACACCAACACCATGGTCATTTAACCAACTTTTGGTGCTTTTGGCAGTGGGCAGGTGCCAAATCCTGCTGGAAAATGAAATCAGCATCTTTAAAGCTGGTCAGCAGAAGGAAGCATGAAGTGCTCCAAAATGTCTTGGTAAACGGGTGCAGTGACATTGGTTTTCAAAAACACAATGGACCAACACCAGCAGATGACATTGCACCCCAAATCATCACAGACTGTGGAAACTTTACACTGGACTTCAAGCAACTTGGGCTATAAGCTTCTCCACCCTTTCCCAGACTCTAGGACCTTGGTTTCCAAATGAAATACAAACTTGCTCTCATCTGAAAAGAGGACTTTGGACCACTGGGCAACAGTCCAGTTTTCTTCTTTAACCAGGTAAGACGCCTTCTGACGACAACTGTAGCCAATTCCTTGACACATCTGTGTGTGGTGGCTCTTGATGCCTTGACCCCAGACTCAGTCCATTCCTTGTGAAGTTCACCCAAATTCTTGAATCGATTTTGCTTGACAAATCCTCATAAGGCTGCAGTTCTCTCGGTTGGTTGTGCATCCTTTTCTTCCACACTTTCTCCTTCCACTCAACTTTCTGTTAACATGCTTGGATACAGCACTCTGTGAAACAGTCAGCTTCTTTGGCAATGAATGTTTGTGGCTTCCCTCCTTTGAAGGGTGTCAATGCTTGTCTTCTGGACAACTGTCAGATCAGCAGTCTTCCCCATGATTGTGTAGCCTAGTGAACCAAACTGAGAGACAATTTTGAAGGCTCAGGAAACCTTTGCAGGTGTTTTGAGTTGATTAGCTGATTGGCATGTCACATATTCTAATTTGTTGAGACAAAATCATCACAATTAAAAGAACCAAAGACTTAAACTACTTCAGTCTGTGTGCATTGAATTTATTTAATACACGAGTTTCACAATTTGAGTTGAATTACTGAATTAGTTGAATTATTCAACTCATCAGTTTTGATCAACAAGCCATATGCAATTAGTTGTGCAAACTGCAGACAATTGTATTTACTGTTTGCACACGTGCCAAAGCATTTGCAATTTGCTCAAATCAATAAGAAATTCCAATCTGAAAGGCAGTTGTGCCTAATGGGTAGAGCGTTGGACTTGAACCTGAGGTAATCTGAGTTGTGGGTCGAATCTGCTCAGGAATTGTCCTCGTGAGGTAAGACCCTTGAGCAGGAATTGTCCGGACTGTTGGTGTACTGAGTGTGAACACACACTGCTGGACTAATTGTGTATGTGAACTTATCTGAGCTTAATCACGAAGCTAATGGTCAGGAGGTATTGTTTTGGGAAAATTCATTCGAGAATTGAGGTATTGAGACTGTACAATTGCAAGCAATATGTTACATCTGTGATAGATATATATTATATTACAGTTTGTAAAACATAATTTGATTAAACTCATATTACCCTAAATTACCTTTTTTCATGATGTTTTAGCTGTATTGATCTAGAATATTATGTTCAGATATTATTGCTATAAAACCATCACATAAAATTAGATTGTAACATATGTAAAGCATATTCTTCAAGGGTTGCTAAGGCAACAGATGGTAGTAAATACATAAGACACACTTAACATGTTTGCTTTTTCATAGTGAATAGGATTATGTGGTCTACTGGGATTCTAATGTCTGGTTAACCCGTCTGCACTGCTTCTGTAGGAAAGCTAATGGAAATGGAATAATCTGAAAGCCTTCTATTAAAATAATAATGATGGAACATATAATAAGCATCACATGCAGTCCAATCACACTTTTAGATCTCAGGAAAAACTCAAATAAATGGGGTGAATTGAGGATAATTAGCACACAGCATTTAAATTATTAATCAACTGGTATGACAGAGAACAGCCAATTTACATAATGACATAAAACGGCAAATTTGAGGTATCGGTGGCAGTAGTGAAATTCTGAGACATACTACTGATATACTGTATATAACAACATAACTTATTCAAATTATTCCATACATTTAACTGATATATTTAAGCTGTTTAGCTTAAAATTCAATAATAATAATAAAAACATAATACAATTAAAATGAAATGCTTTTATTAATATTATTTGAAGTGTTTTTATTGAGGCCAAACTGTCATTCATCACCATTGTGTTTTACTTATAATAATATTAATTTGACCTCAATTTAGCATTTTATACACTCAGAAAAAGTGCAAAGCTGTCAATGTTATGGTATCCTAAGTTGCAAAAGTGTACAATTTTTAAAATCGTATTTACCATAGAATGGTATATAGCAGTACCTTAAAGGTACCAATATTAGTAAAGGTGAACAAATATATAATCAGTTTTTTATTTGTGTAATTTAAAGTGTTACAACCAAAATGTACTACCAGATTTCACCTTAATGCATTCACTGAATTAATTCCTGACTGACAGCAGTGTGGCAGCTGGTGCATTTCAAATGTGGGGATGCACAGATGCCACAAAATGTGTATTCACATATATTTATTTATCCCAGTGACTATCTGCCAATGCTGCTAAAAGCAGCTTCACTCACTATCGTTGTGTCACGGACCTCTTAGTGCCTGCCTCCTTCACTCTCTCATCACTTCATTAGTTCCCCATCATTCTTTTACATCCTTTATAAGGCATTCAATCAGCACGTCTGGCAACACCAAATTGTAGGAAATGGGGGTACACAAGACTGTGTGTGTTTTCGGAGGTCTTTTCTTCTCCTTTGCCCTCAGGCTGATTGGCGTAAGGCGAGTACGGCTGCCTTTTATTCCACTGCTGACTCTGAGCTCAATTATGTTCTCTCTCCTATACAACATACAAAGGCTGCTGGCTTTTCACGGGCGTCTCTAATGGAGAATTACTGCTGTGGGTTAATGATGCCTGCATTACAGACATCTGTGAGGAATAGTGAGGGCTTTTCATCTGCAGTAGTACCTCGACCCATGCTGGCGACTCTATAGTTCGGGACTCTAGGGTTTTGCCTTGTAAGCATTGCAAAGCAACTCCAAGCATACAGCTTATTAGAGCTCAAGCAATGTGGCTGTCAAATCGCATGACCACAGAGAAAACTGTACTAACAGTACAGTGTGTAGCTTAAAAGTCTGGAGTAAAGACAGAAAATTAAATAGGGCATAGCCTAAGAGAGCTCTTTAAGTCTTCAACTACTGTAGACACAGCTACTGTGCCATACACTTACTAATAAGCACACATATGCTACTTCAAAACACATCCAGACACTCTTTGCTAATTAGTACTTTGCTGCAGTACTCTGAGTGCTGAGTAGGTGGTAGCTTGTTCAGATTGCCTGAACCAAACTAGTTCTTCCCGTCACTTATGCGAAGACTTATTAGCAGGCTTCCTGCATCAGACGTCTGGTTCCCTCTAGAGCTAAACCTTCAGTCACAATATATGAGCTCAGACTGCACCAAGCTTAGGGAGTACTGAATAGTACTTTATTTAGACAGAGCACTGATATAAAGACCGGCGTAGCTGCTCACCACCATATGTGGTGTCTTGGATGCTGGTGTGCTGATGTCTCAACTGTAGCTTCTTAACATAGGTTGAACTCTTTCACCACTTGGCACCGTTTAGCATGGCTGCAGTGCTCCACAATCTACACCAGCACCAAAACACCACTAGCCAGCCTGGAGCAGATAAAGGCTCAAGGTTTAGCTGGTTAGCATGGCCCAGATTTTCTTTACATAAATTGAATTGTGGCTCACCTAAATATGGACCAACACATAACAGAGTTAAAGGTAATTGACTCCCTTTAGCCCGTGCCTCTAAAACAGGCCATCAAAAAAAAAAATGAAACACAAAGAAAAAGTGAATCAAAACAGAAAAAGAAACAAAGCAAAGCAAACAAACAAAAAAAGCAATAAAACACAATGCAAAGCAAAACAGCAAAAAACTAAAACATACAAAAAAGTAATGAAATAATGCAAAGCAAAACAGAGCAAAAAAAGCAATGAAACACAATGTAATACAAAGCAAACAGCTTAAAAACTAAACAAAACAAAAGCAATGAAACAACAAAGCAAAACAGCAAAAGGAAATACAAAAAATTCCCCAAAAAACAAAAAAGCAATGACACACAGCACAAAGCAAAACCAAAAGCAAAGCAAAAAACAAACAAAAGCAACACTTAAAAACAACGCAAAGCAACTAAACAGAGCAAAAAATCTAAACAAAATGAAAGCAAAGCAAAACAGAACAGAAAAACAAACAAAATCAAGAGCAAAGAAAGCAAAGAAAACAAAAACAATACAAAAAAGCAAAGCAAATCAGGACAAAAAGTAAAAAAGTAAAAAAAAAAATAATAATAAATATATATATATATATCTATATATATATATTGAGGGAGCACAATCAAATAATGCAACGGCCACTCATTAATATAGTATTAATAACCTCGTTTCTGATGGAGAAACCTCTCCAGAATAGTGGGCATATTTATGGCTAATTGTTTAAAATAGATGTCATGTATGAGCCACCTAGCTTTTATTGAAGCAGTTTCTAGTGAAATGTTTCTGCTCTTTGATCCAGAGACAATTTGTGTCGCATATGCATTTCTCATCATTTCCAGATCACTGAGTCCATCCGAGTTATTAAGTTATTAAGTCATGTCGAGCAAACAGCCTGGATGACTCACGGGCGAGCTACATTTACTCGTGCGCGGAACAGCCTATCTCTCCTCCTACATCCAGCGTAATATCATAACTCAAGAGCTGTTTATAAAAGAGGACCAAAGCGTGGATGTTTTTGCTATCTTGCTGAGTGGTGGCTGGGCTGATTGCACCTCCTCCTCGCAGAGCGGGAAGAAGAAAAAATGCGCGAACAAGCCAAGAAAGTCAGTTTAATACCTGATTCGTTTTATGGATTCAGAGGTGGACAGAAATAGCACCAATTGTCATAATTACTCGACATGCATTTATGTTGAGACTGTGTCACAGTTCTTAGCCAGAATCATGTGTTAAGCCGAGTTCAATGAACTAATGAATGAGTCAGTGCGCAGAACAGCTCGCACACTAAAATTCATGAATTACTGTGTAAACGACTGGAGGAAAATGACACTGCGTTAGTGAATATCTGCATGATTGTGCAGCGCTTTCATTGCATCTGCTAGCGCTTTCCATTAGAGTAATTTACTTGCACATCTACATATATAAATTGCACTAATGCAAGTCGTGTTTTATGCATGCCGAATACTTAATTCTGAGCACTTCGGTGTGATTAAAAGGTACAATAAAAAAGTGATAGCTGTAGAGGTCAAAGGCGAGCACTGAAGAGCAATTACGAAGACATGGAGCGCGATGCAAGTGCTGCCACTCAAGTCTCACCTGGTCCCATGGACAGATGATCCCACCGAAGAACATGAAGAGGTAACCCATGGTAACCAGACAGCCCCAGATGAGCAGGGAGAAGAGGCGGAGAAGCTTTTTGAAGACCGACTCAATGCAGACGAGGATGAAGATGGCGAGAAAGATGGCCAGAGTTGTGGGCACAGTCATGATGAAGGCCATGTGGTCCTCCATGTTCTGTGGAAACATAATGACAGTTCACGGCTCATTCACTAGCTGATGAAGAAGAGAACTGTCTATTGAGATATGCTGGAAAAGAACAGATATATTCGCTTGCACATTTAGAGCTGGGTTAAACACAAAGACGAACTGAAAGACAGACTCTTCTGGGTCAATGCCAACATAATGAAACTCTGACCCTAACCCCAGACTCTGAACCAGAGTTCAGTCTATTCTGTCCAAACTCTTCCATTAGCATAATGTGTTCTGTCAAAGTGTGGCAGTTGTGTTTTTACTGTTGAATTATTAACATGGACAATTAACATTTGAAAAACACTCAAACTGTTAGTGTGCGGTAATGTTATATTGGGTTTGTGCTCATAAAATGCAATCAAATCAATTAATGTACATTAAAATCAACATTTGCAACCCATTTCACTTCCATAATGTGCCATATTTGAGTGAAACAGGATATGTATTGAAAAATGTGAACCGGATAAACTCATTCATTAAAAATAAATGTTTTTTTAATGTTTTTGAAAGAAGTCTCTTACCCTCACCAAGGACTGTAAAAACAGTAATATTGTGAAATATTACTACAATTTAAAGTAACTGTCTACTATTGTAATATATTTTAAAAGTAATTTATTCCAGTGATACAAAGCTGAATTTTAAGCAGCATTACTCCAGTCTTCAGTGTCACAGAGATTTTGGTCCATATTGACATGATAGCATCACGCAGTTGCTGCAGATTTGCTGCGAATCTCCCGTTCCACCACATCCCAAAGGTGCTCTATTGGATTGAGATCTGGTGACTGCGGAGGCCATTTGAGTAAAGTGAACTCATTGTCATGTTCAAGAAACCAGTCTGAGATGATTTTGAGCTTTGTGACATGGTGCATTATCTGCTGGAGGAAGTAGTCATCTGAAGATGGGTAACTGTAGTCATAAAGGGATGGAATGGTCAGCAAACAATACTCAGGTAAGCTGTGGCGTTTTAATCAAGGCTCAGTTGGTAGAAGGGGACAAAGTGGGGGGGGGGGACGCTTGTCTGAAGTTTAAAATCATTGGTGTTGTACCCGTAAGCCGATCATATAACGTTTGGTTATGATGTATGTTATGTGCTGGCTCAGCCGCATCGAGCTTCCGCTGTAAACACAGGTAACGTTATGCGGCGAAAACAAAACCATCGAGTGAAATACCAGAGTGAAGATGGCTGTGAACGACTTTTGCAGATTATGTGAAGTAAATCTACACCTCCACGGCACAATTAGTGCATCTAAACTAATATTTGACAGTAAAGACAAACAAGAAAATATTTACAGCCAACTGTCAAAGTTAGGTTGTTAAACACTGCTCTTCGTTCATTTCGAGTCTGTCGGAAATGCTGCAACTTAATTGCAAGATTACAGCATGACATGGCAATATTCAAGGACTGGAAAAGAAAGGAGACAGCTGACGATCGGTAACTTAACGGTTGATAAATTAAACTTTTCCCAAAACCTGTCGGGAGTAGGGCCACAACATCCCCTCCATTCTAAATGTGAACCAAACACTCTTCTTGTTCGGGCTTCAGTTGGCAAATGCCGGGACTATTCTTCACAACAGAGCGAATAGCATCCCTCCCGTGTCTCCATGCCCGCTGTCGTTTTAGATTTCCCTAACCTAAACTACAATCTTAAACTCGGCGCTTAGCGTCTACGTCACGACTCTCAGCCCGCCATCTGTTCGTTGGTTGGACGGCTGGTGCGGAGCCGGAGATCATCTGGAAGCTGGTTTGCTATTTCAGACTGAGTCAAAGAGGTGTGTGTGTGTGTTCAAGAAATTAAACAAGAATTGTTCAAGAATTACAACATATGCCGTGTAATTTGGACCATGTTGAACATATTTACTCATAATCCATTTTTGGTGAAGTACTTGTTTAAAGTGATACTCCACCCAAATATTTTCTCATCATTTACTCACCATAACACCATTCCAGGTGATTTTCTTTCTTCAGAAAAGTGCAAAGGTTTTTAGAAAAATAATCCATCTCTGTGAGTTCAAATACAAAGGACCCACAAAGCAAACTCGATGGTAAACCACACAACCCAGTAGATGAGCCCATGTCTTCTAAAGCAATTTTGAGCATGCCATTGTTTCCAGTGAACTCTCATAATCATTTAAATGATTGATATTTTTCCTCACACACACTTATTGCTTTGCTTTAGAAGACAGTCTACTGGGGTCGTGTGATTTATCATTGTGTTCACTTTGTGTTGTTTTTGAAGTGTCGACTTTTGAGGTCCTATACACTTGCATTATATGGATTCACAGAGGTGGATTATTTGTCTAAAGATCTTGTACATCTGAAGAAAGACAGTTTGAAGACAGTCGTACAGATCTGGGGCGACATGAAGGCAAGTAAATGATGAGATCATTTTCATTTTTGTGTGTTTGATATCGCAAGTAGACAACAGTGTCAGTGAAGAACATCCTGGAGATATGAGACGTGACGTGTGAAGAACAAGACAAATCAAGGTAAATATCACTTGCCAACAGAATATGTTTGTGTGTATAATTCCCAATCAAGCTGTAATTTTGTTAAATCATATCAAAATGTGAAAGCATTCATCATCAAAACAAAAGAGTCTGTCTATTTATTCCCCAATTTTATTTTTGTTCTGATTTCTATCACAGAAAATACAAAATATAATTTGAGATATGATGATTTTTTTTAGATGTGGTTGTTAGATTTTCCAAAACAAAGCAAAAATATAGACAGGACAATGTTAGTCAACAAAATAATTAATTATATTTGAATTATTTATGTTATAAACAAATCCGGGACCAAATGTGTGTGTAGTTTAAAAACACTCATAAATCTATGTGCATTTCTTGTTTAGCATCTTTGTCACCCGGAAACTATCTAAAAAAAAAAGGTACAAAAGCTGTCACTGGAATAGTACCTTTTTAAAAGGCACACTTTTTTACCTTATTTACCCCTAAAGTCTGCACATTAGTACCTTAAAGGTGCCATTCGTGTCTAGCATCATTCATGTCTGCAGCATAAATGGTGCGAGTTATGCACCAAGGGTTATATTAAGGTGTGTTTAAACCCTCATATATGCAATAATAATTGCTTGCATTAGCAAACACCATTAACAATGTGACATTCCCCTTCTTCTTTCCAGGGCAATTATAATTAAATGTCTACATCAAAATGCAGATTCATTACCTACATAATTAGCGCTAAAATCCCCATTTTAGGCCCATACCCATCAGCCCTTCTCCTTCCTGTTCTCCTACTCTTGTCACTCTTTCATCCCTCACAGCATGAATCAGACTTGGCTCCTATCAGTCCATTTTCTTCACCCTACCCAGGGCCAGAGCTCGTATAACCAGCTGATTGTGCATTTGAGCCCATTTAAATCCATTTAACTCCATTTTGCAGGAGCCACAAAGGCATGGAGACACACACATCTGGGTGCTTTGTTACAGCGCCATCCCTTCCACGGGCACTTTCTGTTCATTTGTCTGAGAATTTCAGTTTAATGTGAGTTTGTGTGTGTTTACTGTGGTTTTGCAGCCTTGCAGAGTTGCTGATGGGACAAAAATTTAAAACATGCCACTCACCGTCAGCAGAAAGCAAACTTACACCAAATTAAGAAAATAAAATCGATTTTTGTCTTGCATTTTACAATGTGCGTATATAATTCCACTGCTGCCCACCTGTAATTTTTGGAACGGTATGGAGTCCATACTCTTATTATTCTTCAAAAGTACTGACAGACATTATCTCACACAAGCATCTATTGCAGCTTGCTCATCAGTTCTGTATCCATATTTACACTCAGCTTTAAAATAAAAGAAAGCTACAGTGGCAACAAAAGATTTGGATTAACCTGCCACACTTTCAAGCATGTTTCTCCCAAAAAATGAAAATTTGCTGAAAGATGTAGAGGAGTTAGTTTCTTCATGGGAACAGATTTGGGGAAATGTAGCATTGCATCACTTGCTCACTAATGGATCCACTGCAGTAAATGGGTGCCGTCAGAATGAGAGTCTAAACAGCTGATGTTTAGAACTGTTTTGCTTGTAAACAGTGTTTGATCTGTGCATATTTCTCTACTTATTTAGGCGGGATGAATTTTCACTGGAGAAAGGAATATTATTATAGCATTAAGAAATGGTTTGAGTTAAAACACCACAAAGGTGGAATTGTTTCTAATAAATATGCACATTTTCCTTCACAAAATGAGAACTGGTGGACTGGTGTGGGTTGCTTGTGGATTATTGGGTCCACACAGACAACATACTGACTATGAGAAATTTTTCAAGTATATGTCACCTTATTCTACTAACCCTAAACCTGCCCTAACAGTCTAGTCTGAGAGTTCGTAGACATGTAGTTGCAGATTAATGATAATTATTTGACATATAGTTGCAAAGTTACCTATAGTTTGCTTATAGAATCTAAAATCTAAAGTGTATCTACCAAAATAAAGTGTAACTGATTATTTGATGATTTTACCAGTTGTTTTGACTCTCATTCTGACGGCACCCATTCACTCCAGAGGATCCACTGGTGCGCAAGTGATGTAATGCTACATTTCTATAAATCTGTTCTGATGAAGAAACAAACTCATCTACATCTTGGATGGCCTGAGGGTGAGTACATTTTAATTTTTGGGTGAAAATATTCCTTTAAAAATTCATGAAAGCTGCTCTTTGTTATTTCTTTCTTTTTTAAATAAATAAATTACATGACAGTGTGTGTGTGTGGTGTGTGTGTGTGTGTGTGTGCGAGCTGGTATTTATCAAGTCACTGGGGACCAATGTCCCCACAAGGATAGTATCCGTAAATCTTTATCGGGTGGGACCTTTTTTGGTCCCAAGAGGAAACAAGCTTAGAAATCAGCAGCATAAAGTTTTTTGAAAATCCTAAAATTGGAGAATGTCTCCTGTGAGGCGAAGTTTAGGTGTAGGGTACGGTTGTTTAGGGCAATTGCACATACAGATTGTCCAGTATAAAAACTTAAGCATAGGAATGTCCCATAAAAATGGAAACCAAACTGTCGCGTGCTTGTGACGCGTGTGTGTGTGTGCTTGTGGATCTATTATTTTTTTCAAAAATACAGAGGAGCATAGTTTTAATTTATTAACAAACAATTAACTTAAAAATAGTAACGATTTCAAATTAACTTTAAAAATAATTGACTAAGAAATCCTTAATCATGTTATGTGGTGTGACCAACAATGTTATGTGGTCCAATAAACACAGAAATATGCAGAAGAGGAAAAGCAACAACAAAAAAGGTACATTACAGACCCTCGTTATTGTTTGTCAAGGTCAATACGCCTCTTAAAATCAGATAATGTGATTATATGACAAGGCTAGGTTAGTGTAGATAGTAAATTATAATTGTAATATGGTATAAAAAAGCCCAAAACTGTTTTCAAAATATGTTTAAAAATATGCTTTTGAAAATGATTTAGATGTATACTCTTGTATCTAATAAAGGTGTAGAAGAAAATACATTCCTTATCTTGATGCATTAAATTCAAATACTCCTTGAAAAAGGTATAAAAGCTACGTTCTAGTCATCAAGCACAGAGGAACCAGCACAACCAGTTTAAAATGACCGGACCTATAAGCAAAGCCAAAATGTCAATGGAAAGCATACATTTTTGCAGATGCCTCTTGGTATGAGGTTTTGTTCCTAATGCAATATAATTTTTTTTAAGTGTGGCTTAAGTGTCCTAATACTTTCTGGTGATGTCAGAAACCACACTCTCAGAAATAAAGGTACAAAAGCTGTCACTGGAGCGGTACCTTTTCAAAAGGTACACTTTTATACCTATTAGGTTCTAATATGTACGCTTTAAGCACTAATATATACCTTTAAGGTACCAAAATTGACTCTTTTAGGTACAAATATATATCTTTTGAAAAGGTACCACTCCAGTGACAACTTTTGTACCTTTATTTCTGCACGGTTTCATGTAATAACATCTTAATCGGGCTCTTCAACTTCCCTGTACAAGGTGACTGTGATACACGGCAGCACTTTAAAATCGATTTGGTTTGTAAAACAAGTGTGCATTAAACCATAGCACAAGAACAAACGACATGCTTATCTTACACTGCATTCCTAATTAACTCAGCCAAGCAGAGACCAACGCATTTTTACAGTTGCTGTTGAGTGTGTCAGCGACCGAATTCAATCAAAGGCACTATAAGCGAATCTTAATGATCGCATGAGCTGGTAAGATCAGCTCAGTGTGACGCCGTCGGCTCCATAACTCATCTAATTGATCAACCTGCATGTCAGCTGCATCCCACTCCACATTATCATATTTCTGCAGTGTTGGCGTCAGCTTTATTACATGTTGCCCCTCCCTGATCTCACCCAAATCCTCCTTGAAAACTCCCAATGACACGCTACACAAATCATCTCGAGCTGTAACTGAATGGGAGGTTTTTCTTTATGTACCGACTCAATGGATTGTTAATCAGGAATGTGTTCATGAGCTTGTTTGTTTGCTGTTGTAACTGAAGCATTGGGACGATGTGAGTCTGTGGATCATGTCCAAATAGTCTGTTCCAAGATTTGGCTCTCAGTGTAATTTGAAGAGGTTAGAATGGGAAGGAGTGCAGCCATTAGAAATTAAATCTTGCTAGTAAGAGGCTTATCATCAGGAAGAGAGAAAAATGTGTCCATTTTTGCCTCACTATCATTGATTAAGATGGTCTCAAATGTGTTACTAAGCACATAAATCATTACCTGATGGTTTATTATTATTTTAGGCTAAGAATAAGCCAATTAGATACATTCATTAATAACTGGGAACACCTTAGTAAATGTATAGCAACACTAGTCTTGCACAAGCAAGCCCCAATCACATTTTCTTCAAACATTGCACAAATATAAGTGTTTAAATCTAAAAATCAATAAATGTATTTTTAATTTGTTACCATATTTAAGTCCTTTTTACAAGCATCTGTAATTTATTTTTGGGATTATTTTTAGAAATAATAGAAATTTAGAAATTTTTAGAATCGATTCCTCACTGTTGTTTTCGATTCGTGTTTTTTTAGATCGAAGGAAATTTTTCTCACCATGACTGCAGGGTATAAAGGTCGTAGAAAGTATCCTTCTCATAACATGAAGCTTTATTTGTAAAAAAAAAATACAAATTAATTGACGATACATTTCTATAGATTTTAAAATTGTAATTTTGTCTGTTTTGCCCGTGAAATTAGTCCTAGCTCACTGCTCAGCAGGGACATGCGTTCATCGCATGAATTGAACAAGACATGAATTGTGCACAGTTCAGCTGAATGATGAAGTTTACTTTTGCACAAAATTAACAAACTGTACATTGAAACAAAATAACCATAACATTAACAATAACACAGATAGAGCTCGTGGTTTGTCTGTCAATCAGATGCGCTCTTAGCCACTGATCTGCTCGTGACGTTTTATTTTAGAATTATTATTGGCTGATAGAAATAAAAAAGTATTTTAGATGGAAATAAGACCAAGACCCTCGATCACGTCATTATCTATTCTGTCGTGCAGCGCTCAAAATTGTGGACAATATAAGCCGGTTCCAGCGTAAAATAACCTCTGAATCGTTTTTTTTTACTGGTTCATTAAAACTATCTATCCGAAAGAAGTTAAGAACCTTTTCGTAGAAACGAATCAGACTTCTAATCACTTTTAGCGGCGAGCATGAGGCGAAGGGTAATACAAATATAAAAATGAATGATCTTCTATCTCACAACTCTCGTAATTACGGCTTTTATCGAGCATGAGGGAGGAGAATGGAGCTTCTCAAATGAAAGGCTGCATCCTCAAATTCAGATGATCTCAGTACCGACTCAATTTCTTTCAGTTTATTTTCGTTAATTTAAATGTGTGCGTTCGAAGGATGCAGCCTTCCGTTTGAGAGGCACCAATAGATTAGTCTGACGGCTGAAGGTCTGGAATAGATGGCCGCTTTCATTGGCCAAGGCCCGCCCATGAGACCATTTGACCGACATGTCAAACAACCAATCACAGTTCGTTTTGTTCAGCGTCACGTTTCGGGGCATGGAAATGTCGCCACAATAACAAACCGGTGTGTGAAACTCTTGGACGCATTTTAAAGATTCTATGCCGCAAACTTTAAATATTTCACATACTTTTGAAACTCCAGCGTTTAGTTGATCCTGATAAGCGTTCGCCATCACATTTGTAAACACAACGGCTTTCTTCTTTCATGAGGGGGTTTGGCGTCACGGCATCTTTGTTTCCAGGCAGAACGTTAAAGAACGCGACACACATATATCCCGGAAATCCTGTATAATTCAACCAATCCGATGACTACTTCGACACTCCTGAAGTGTTTCTAGAAAAGTGTACCATACGCGTCAGACGTTTAGCCAACGGGCCGTGGCGTGACGTCTGAGGCTGAGACTACAATAGATAAGCTTTGTTGAACTGAAAAAGGCTCTTTGGAATCGCCTCTCGATTCCCAACGCCTCGGAATCGAAGATTCCTAATTCTTTTACTTCACAACATTCCACAGTATATTACTGTACTTTTTACAACACTACATTTCATAAAAAAACATATAATTTCTCATTATTTAAAACTGAAGAAATCGACACCCGCTCTGAGATGTGATAGTGATGTAGTATTCACAAACAAGCTTATTATATTCAATGAACCTGTTGAATTGGTTCACAAATCACGAACAATTCTAATCAAATGATACATATGCAAATTGGACGGATCCAGTTTGTGAAATGAATCAGCTGAAAAAGCAAGCTGCCCACTGAATGAAATGCTTGAATGTGGACTTCAAGTAAAAACTATAAATAATGTTAAAATAATGCCCATTCCCCGCTCCTGTCCCAGTTTCAAAATAATACGACTAGTATATTTGTAATTAATATTAGCTTAAAATTAGTGTTAACTTACAATGCTAACACATTTTGCCCAGTGTGACGTCTATTTTTATATTGTGTGATTACAAATATGGCAACAAACATTTAGCCACATATTTCCCCGTTGTTCTGTCATTTTTTAAATACTATGTGGTGTTTTTGCTATTTCAATTGCTTGACTATTTTAATGTAACAGTAGCTTAATATTTGTATTATTAATATTGAGCGTTCATCAATGTTTTGTATCAGTTGAGTGTGGATATTTGAACATTTAAACATCTGATATTACTATCATGCTAACATTATAGGATTTTCCTTTTAGATGTGACGTCTATTTTTATATTGTGTGATTACACTATATGGCAACACATATTTACTACATTTTGTTGTTCTTCATTTTTTAAATACTATGTGGTGTATTTTGCTATTTTCACTTGCTTGCATTGTATTTTAATTAACAGTAGCTTAAACTGATATATTATATATATATATATATATTGTTTTTTGTATCGTTCTATCATTGTTTTGTATCAGTATCATTGAAAATGATTGCATGCATGCTTTTACTGGCTATCTTTATTTATTTCTCAGGACCTGATTTGTGTACTTCATCTACCACTGATTATAATTAAATTAAATATAATTAAAGTTGTGTAAATTACATCTCGAGGTTTTGAAATTGTATGCAATGGCCATTTCATTAACACCAATATAAAATGTTTCTCTTTTCTGTTTGTTTAAAAAAGGAAAAGCTCCTTTAATTAACCAGTGCTCAGTTGCTTGCAGCTGATTAATGTGGCTTTCCAATCGAGTGAACTTTTGTTTTTGTTTTCAGCCGCGTTATCGCACGACTCCACCAGCACTCCATCAATCTTTAATCTCCCAGGACAGTGCAGCAGCAACGCAATCTTTAGACAGTTTTGCAGTGAAAAAACAAGATAAGCCTTCAAAGAGGAGAAGGCAGAACTTCCTGCCCTGAACTGAAACGAAAAGGCACGACGGACGGAGAAACGACGATAAAGCAAAGTTTGCGTTTCGTGACATTTTTAGACCCCATTAGCCAGCCTGTGTAAAACAGACTGCTGTTTCCCAGATAAGAGCCTCAGCGCTTCAAAACAACATACCCGCGGTCAAACCACAGGAGCATGATGGGAGCTGTGTCACCACAAACACAAAAGCTCTGCGTAAATGAAGGATCCGGGTCCCCGCGTGCTGGGCAGTAAATGTTACCGTCTGAAAGAATGGGGTCTAGGGATGGTCGCAAACGGCTGACTAATTGATAAGCGAGGTCGATGAACTGAGATTTGTTCTGTTTTGGTGGCGATGCTTTAATTAGCATGCTGACAGTGTTTTGGGTTTAAGCCGTTGGAGGGCTTCAGTCTGCACTTTTGATCTCAGCCATACAAAAACTCTGCCATGGATTGAGCTATCAGTTCCCTTAAAAACAGGTGATTATTTGATCATGATACAGTAGGTGATCTTTCAATCTAACCTCTCACCATTCCAGGGAATTCACAAAACAAAATGCAACCAGATATGAAATAGGTGTGGGCCATATACCGGTAGACACGATTAACCGGCAGACATTTGCCAATCTGTAGAGATTTTCGACTATGGTATCTATTGCAGCTACACAATTATGTGACCTTGCTGTGCTATGTGGTCACAAAACGTTTTGTTTGCACATGTTTTTAAGCATCGCAGTTTAAAAACAAGTGATTTAAAGCCGTTGAAACACAATCAGCAGCGAAAGAGAACTCATTTTGCTATAAACACCTTAATAACACTATTACCGTTGTGTAGGACTTTTTGCCGCATTTTGTAACAGGATGCACACATGGCAGTGGTAAAGCATTTTATGGCAAACAAAAAATTCCATTAAAACAACTCTCTCCCACCAGTCCTTACTTCGTACTCTTATCCAGTACCTCCGAGTTTGTCGCGGAGGCACAGCTGAAAGGGAAGACGAGGACTGTTGCTGGAGAATTTGTATCCGCTGTCGTCTGTTTGCACGTATAGAATGACAATAATTGCACTTGAAGCTTTCATCAAATTAAAAATGAAACACCCCAAACTGTATATGGTACCATAACGAAGACGAATTGTATGCTGTTATGTGACATTCTGGAGTGACGTGTGCCATTAATCGAACTATGAACTATAACATGTAAAACTGGAACAAGAAAGGAATATTCTAAAAGCAACTCATGTAAACACCTTAATCATAATATTGCCTTATTCAGATTAAAATAAATAATTAGATTACTGACATCCATGTAAACGTACTTCGCTGTTTCTGAGCGCTGTCAGAGAGGCGTGAAGATGGGGCTAAAAGGAACGTAGGAGTATTAAGTTATTTTTGCCAATTTATATGCCTTGAACGGTTAAATACACACACTTTCATGTGTCAAAATGCCCATCTTTGCAAGTATCCTCATAAACACAGTAATTTAGGTATTAAAGGAACACTCCACTTTTTTGGAAAATAGGCTCATTTTCAAACTCCCCAAGAGTTAAACAGTTGAGTTTTACCGGTTTCGAATCCATTCAGCCGATCTCCGGGTCTGACGGTAGCACTTTTAGCTTAGCTTAGCATAGATCATTGAATCTGATAACACCGTTAGCATAAATATCATATCGATTTTAATGAATCCATGCTAAATAATGAAGCATTAAAAAAATCTGACCTCATACTTTTGAACAGAAGTACAAAAGTAAGAAATGTATCTGATTAGTGTCTGGTAAACCAGAAAAAAAATCTCAGGGTGTATTGAGACATGTCTTGCTTTGTTCGACTTAATCAAACTCAAGTTCGTTTCCAACCTTGGTACGGATCTTTTGGGCAGGTGTGAATACAGCAATTGCACTCGGATGCGGACCAAACAACCGTACCGGGACCCAGCTGAAGAGGTGGTCTCGGTCCGGCTCCAAACAAACTCTGGTACAGTTGAATGGATGAACCAGTGAATGGATGACCTTAGCACACGTGTGGTTTTGTTTACAATTTCTGGTTCACTTGCAAAAAGGGCAGTGTGAAAGCGAACCACACCTAAAAATAAAATAAATCAATTTGCACTGTATTTGGTCTGGACCAAAGCAAGTGAACTAGCGGACTTTCCTGGTGTGAATACACCCTCAGTTATACAGGTCTTGCTTAGCTGCATAGCAGTTCAGGTAACCCACTAACCTGGTTTTGAAATATATAGTTTTCCTCTAATGGGAAGCAACGTGTAAATTGTTTAGCATCTATAGAGTTTTTAATTCCAAATTATAGTCTACTCGCAACTAGTTAACTTAAATGAATTGGTTCAAGCTCTCCACATTAGATTACACACAGAGAATACTTCATTACACTGAGACAACCTTAGGTTTTACAATACTCCAAGCGCACCGACTGCAATAATCTACAAACCCATTACACATAAACACAGACAACTAAGCATCTGGTGAGAGAGAAAGAGAGTCAGAGAGAGAATGAGTGAAACAGCAGGTGAAAATGAGGCTTCTCAGAAACGGCTCTCTCACCAGAGAGATTCACACAGTCTGCCACGGAGAGAAAAAAACACACGCGCGCAGACACAGAGCGAGAGTGCTGCACTCCACACACACAGCTAAAACACTCTCTCACAGACAAAACAAAACCCAAACATTTCTGCAACTACAACTGTGGGATAAGAGAGGAAAATAAATGGCATCCCAAAATAGGAACAAAACATTTAAAGGGATGGCTCACCCCAAAATGTACATTCAGTCATCGTTTACGCGCCCTCGTGTTGTTCCAAGCCTGTCTGACAGTTTTCCTGTTTACAATGACTTTTCATTCTTTTTACATCACAATGGATGTGAACTGAAGCCTTCAAGCTTCAAAATTGACATAAAAGTGTCTTGCAAGGGGTTTTTATGTCTTATATGCCAAGTCTAATGAAGACATATATGACAGCTTTGTTTGAGGAACACACTGAACGTCATTATTTACTAATAATTCTTCACCACCTACAATCTATTTAGCGGCGTAGAATTGAATTTGTGAACTTAGTTAGTCTAATTTACGAATGAATCATTCAGGGGTGCGTTTCGCAAAAGCATCGTTAGCTAACTATGGTGGTAAGTCCCATTGAACTCTATTGGTAACGACGGAACTTGCGACCATAGTTGGCTAACGATGCTTTTGGGAAACACACCCCAGATCGGTGTGAACGGCTTACATGTTGGTCTATTACTCACACATCGTATGACTACAACAAACTAGGAACAGTATTATGATGCTTTTGCCTTTTTTGAAGCTTGAAAGCCTCAGTCACTATTTATTGTAATTAAAAGAAAAAGAGCGACCAGGACATTCTTCACAATTTCTCTTTTTGTGTTTCACAGAAAAATTAAAATCATACAAGTTCATAACAATATGTTATCATTGTCAATTTTTGGGTGAAATATGATGAGCGGTTCTCAACTGGTAAGTCTTTTGAGATGGGGTTGCAAACAGAAGTAAAAATGCAATGTTAAATGCAAATCAAAACATAATTTAGCATAGATTGTGTAGAAAAATAAACAAGCTTATCAACTTTTAAGAGGAAAGAGAAAGCACTTCCCAGATCTACTATCTTACTATTGACTTCAAAGGCTGTGTGACTAATCAAACTCTGCGCTATTTTAGCACACATTCATCTCTAACTTTGTAGAAGTCAGCCAAATTGAACAAATGCCAATATGAGCTGCTTACACAACATGCCATCATCCTGAAAACAATGGACAAAACTAAGCAAGGTAAAATAAAAGCATTAGACACCACGGAAATTCAGTTTTGGGCTCAACTGTTGAGTCCCAACTTGATTCTCAATGGAAAGTCCTGAAGCAAAACCAGTTGAGAACCATCTTAGAAGCACTGTGGTGCAATGCAAGACAGAAATGTACAGAAGAATAGGTGGATAAGGAACAGAGTCTCACCAGTCCGGTGGCAAAAAACACGGCGAGCAGAGCTAGACATGCTCCCATGATGATGAGCAACAGGAACACGATGAGCGGATGCTGCTGGCTCATACGATAGTAGGACTCGTACACCCAGTCTGGAGACTTCAGCCCCCCGGATGACGCCACCATATCCTCCGGACCCTCCAGCAGGTACACCGTCTGTTGGAACATGAGGTCCGGCTGGACCCCAGAGCCTTCGTCTTCGTCCTCTTCCTCCTGCTGCTGCCGTTCCGACTCGTCCTCCTCTGTGAGAGTGCTCAGCTGCGGCGGGTGGGACAGATGCGTCCCACGCCAGGGCAGGAGAGAAAGTGCTGCCGCACGCAGCATTCTCCAGCCAACATGATGAACTGAGCAGCGGAGAGCGACTGAGACACGCACAAGAGAGCGTGTGAGAGGAGGAGAGAGAGCGAAGAGAGAGAAAAAAAAGAGAGAGAGAGAGAGGTGAGTGTGTGTGTGTGTGTGTGTGTGTGTTGTGTTGACAGCGTGAGCTCTTAGTACTACTGACTTCGTAGAGTCTGTGTCGGAGAGAGGAAGAGAAAGTCTTCAAAAGAATGTGAAGGGAAGAGGAAAGGGGAGGAGAGAGGAAAGGGAGTGGTGGGCTTGACGGAGATCCAGCAGGCGCAGTATAATATCTGCTATGCAGTGCGTGGCAGGTTCAGAGATATGAGTTAATCAGAGATGACTGATTTGACACCCAGAGGGAAATGTGTAGCTCAGATGTTGCTCTTTCAAAGCTCAGGAGACGTTCGCACGGTTGTACTTTACTGAAGTATCAACTCTGATTCTTCAGATATTTCTTGGGTGGAATTCCTTGAGTGGAAAAAATAAACAAATGAAAATAATATAAACAAATCTACATCTAAATATTATAATTATAAATTATATATAATATAATAATGTGAAATTCTTTAGATAGATAATTACATAAATTATATAAATATATAGGTTTGACAATTATTATATATAATTACTTATTTACTATGTACTACACAAGTGATATTATTTTATTTAATATCAATTTATTATATTAATGGATATACTGTATATATCCATTATGATATTAGCTGAACAAATTAATAAACCGTACATCATAATATAAATCCCATTTAAAAATCAATAATAACAAAAAATAATAGTTAGCATCGTTAAGATAATTTGGTCTTGGAAGAGTTTGATTAAAAATGTTTTAGTTCATACTGATGTATTTCTGATTTCACACTTTTGAGGACCTTGGCACAGTTCCAGACATTGAAAAATCTATTATGACTCTAGGAGACAAATATGAGATTTAAAAAGAGTAAAATGATAATGATAATAATAAAATAAAAAGCTAATTATGATTCGTTTCTTAATATTGAGACTTTAGATAGTTTTGCATCTCACAATTTTGACTTTATATAGCCTACAAAACAACTATATTTCTTTAACATTTCGAGTGGTTATGAATGAAACACATTTGTCCGTGTTTTACATCTCGAATGGCGCTCGCGGAAAGCGCTCGAGAAACAGTGTCTCTTTCGCGGCTCGGTTCGCTTTCAACTCGTTGTATTAGTTTCGAGCAAGAGACTTTACGACATTCACATTACATGATTTGACTGATTTTTACGTAGAAAGGGCGATGACAGCACCGCATTACAATACATTATCATTCATGTTTTCATAGCCGTTAACCAAATTCAAAACGAAACTAAAATGAAATCATCTTTGAGAGCAATGGGGCCCCTGGTGTTTCGGGGGCCCTACGCAGCTTGCCTATTCTGCGTATAGGGAGGATCGGCTCTGCCTGGAATAACATTCATGTCAAGGTTTCGCTTTAAAGTGAAGCTGTCTTTGCAACCCAACCAATCATTTGCTTCTGATTTTCCAGGCAGCTAATGCTTAGGAATAACGGATAGGGTCAGGACTCGAAAGAAGATGCAGGAACATGTCGTACTTGTTAAAATCACTGTCACCAGCTGTTGCCCGTTTACCTGCGAGTCTCTCAGAAGACACTCTTTATGTACTAAATAATCCTGTTGTATTCCAGGTCTTGTGAAGCTGCGATGGGTGACTGTAATTACACTCTCCTGAGGTAATTAGACAATAAATTGTCAGCTTCAGTTGAGTCAGCAACCGCGCCGGTCAAGAGCTCAGTGAAGAGAGCAACTCCCATATCCTCTCATCGTCTCAAGCCGATGCCGCACTTGCAAAAGAAAGACACGGGTTGTTCAAATAACATGATTGAAACGTCTTTCACCTCATTAATAACAAAGCAGTCCTTATAGCTGCCCACCAGCACTGTTAGGAGAGACACCTGACGTGAGAGTGCACTTGTGGGTGAAATCATAGCAATCAGTGATTAAACATTCAACTAAAGACAGCTGAAGTGAATAATTCAGAATTAAATTATTGAATCAAATAATACAGGACTATATTCCAATGTGCTCATTTCAAAAGTACAGAGAAGAACAACATTGTGTACAAACAGGAGACATTACCTGCAAAGCACCGTTTCTAGATGCTTTGTTTTGCCTCCAGCTAGCACTGTGACATAATCGTGACGTTGGCCCTAAAAGGGTCTATGGATCAGAGAGAAATCAGATTCTGGGGTGCGTTTCCCAAAAAAACATCGTAAGCTTAAGTTAATCGTAAAAACGACCGCATGAATCATCTTAGACTTGCGGACCGTATCCCAAAACCAACTTAAGTAGTACTTGAAAATTTTCGTAGATTTATGAGTGCTCTGGAGCAATCAAAATCCTACGTGCATCGCAGTGGCGGCTGGTGCTAAAAAAAATTGGGGGAGAGGGGGGCGCAAACAAACGTAATCACACTTTTAATGCAACCGCATATGACTGAATGCAATTGTTAAATCACCAATTGTTAAATCACCATAATAATGAATCACTGCTTAAAAATGCAAGATGAATGAATTCAACTTTTAAAGTGTAAAATAAGTTACCAAATCAGTGAATTTAGTGCTTAAAAATGCGTGTGTATATAGAGTGGAAAATTCAACTTTTAAAGTGTAAAATAAGTTACCATGACATCAGTGAAAACCCGGATTTAGTGAGTTACGTGTGCATTTAGCACTTCCGGTTGGAACTATGATCGTGACAGAGTCAATGGGTTTTTATTGAATAAGATTTTGGTTAAATCCCTCAAATAAGGTCTGTGGTTCACACAAGCTCAAGATACTTTCACGTTTTTTTTTTATAAAATTCTATAATCCCTCACCACACTCCTGATTTTTTTAAGATACTTTCACGTTACACACACTCCTGTTACGTTTCTTAAAAAAGACGGTTGCTAACAAGTTGCTAAATGGGACTGCAGGCGCTGTCGGAGACATTTAACGTCATCACGCCGAACGTTTATCAATGTACAGTATTTACCAGTTGTAGTATGTAAAATTAATTTTATAATAACCAATGAATAGTTTCCCGCATTTTATATTGTTGTTTGACAGTGTTTTTTGCTTTGCCCCAAAATGCCTAGATTGTGTCATTGACATTATTAAATGGGCCCAGGAATACTTCCAGAAACCACTGTCTGTAAACACAATCCACCGTCTGCAGATGCCAACGAAAGCTCTATCATGCAAAAAGGAAGCCATAAGTGAACATGGTCCGGAAGCGCCGTCGTGTCCTGTGGGCAAAAGCTCATTTAAAATGGTTGGAAAAGTGTTCTATGGTCAGACGAGTACAGATTTGATATTCTTGTTGGAAATCACGGAAAAATCGAGAGAAACCCGGCCCTGGTCTTGAGGCTTGATGACCTGTAGAAATGACAATGTGCCGGCCCTGGTCTTGAGGCTTGATGGACCTGTAGAAGATAACCCTGAACATGTATGCAAAATATGAGCCTTGTACCTTTCTTCAAAGGGGGTTTCTCTTTGAAACGTGTACCGAAATTAATTTAGGATTACCATTCAAAAACTGATGTTGTCTCTTCTGCTCACCAAACAGATCTTTATTGTGAATAAAAATACAGCAAAAACAGTAATATTGTGAAATATTATTACAACTACTGAATAAAAGTGTATTAATTTCTTCAAAATTGTAATTTACTCCTGTGACGCAAAGCTGATTTTTCAGCATCATTATCCAGTCTGCAGTGTCACATGAAGTCAGTCTTATATGCTGCTGAAACATTTCTGAGTACTATCAATGTTGAAAACAGTCGTGCTGCTTAATATTTTTGTGGAAATCGTAAAAACGAAATATCGGAGAAGTTCAAGAGAGCAGCATTTATTTGAAATATAAATATTTTGTAACAGATCTTTACTGTCACTTTAGAAGCATCACTACTGAATAAAATTATTAATTTCTTCCTCTTGCACTTTCCTCCAAAACATCTGCTTGTTGTTGTCAGCTAAATTGCCAGAGAGGACCTGAAGCATTGAGATGAAATACTGAGACAATCTAAGTTACACCCCCTTTTTTGTTTTTGCTTCACCACCTTGGAACCCCATATGGAGTCCAAGTCTGAGGCTTTTGTTCAGATGCAACGCATGCGAAGCACTGCACAGTTGAAAATAAGCATAAAAGAGCCTCGTTAGACAGCCTCCATTAAAGCGGTCCCGGCATAATGGCCGAGCGAGACTGTGGCACTCTGCTGAATTTTGACTCCACTGAGTCTGTCCAGTGAAATGGGCTGATGATCTCATTAGATGTGCACATCCGAAGAGCTCCACAGCCACAGAAATGCATCTATACATACGCTCGCTGAATTTAATGGACAAAGCCAGCCAGTGCAACCTGAAGCATGACCTTCGTTTGCTGGTGCAAACCTCATCTTATTCGAGTGCATGAGGCATCATCGGTAATTCCTAGCCTGCAGTAATGGAGGTGACATCTCTACATTGCTCGAAGCTCATTGTTGCCATTTTGTGTGGTATTATCATCAATAGACTTCGATTGGAGAGCCTACAAGCCAATCTGTTGTCCTACTGAGCATCGACAAGTCTGGATCCCGACTAACACCTGCATCTCAAAGATCCCATGAAATCAATTAATTTTGTGTCTTTTAGTTTATGCTACCCATGCAATGTGTCAATGTTGAAAACAGTTCTGGAAACTGGTACATTTTTACTTCTTTGATTATTTGATGAATAGAACGTGCAAAAAAAACAACAACAAATTATTTAAATAGAAACCTTTTGTAACATTGGAATTCGTTTACAAGAAAATGTAAAAGTTTTAGCAACTGTACTGCTTCAACAGGAAATATATCTACGCACAGGAAAGAAAACGGCACTTGCCAGAAGATTTCATGCATTTTTAAAAGAAAGTTGCCATCATTTACTCTCCTGTGGTTGCAAACATTGAAGACTTTCTCTCTTCTGTGGAAAAATAAAATCATATTTTTAAGAACCTTCACACAGAATTTATCCATACAAACTCTATAGAAATAAACACACAAACAAACAAAAAAACTCTTAAAAAAAGTTCATACAACTTGTACAACTACATTTCACGCTTGTGTAAGGACCAGACTGAAGTGTCCCCTGCGCTGAAACATTAACTTGAGAATACCTGCATATTTCGAGCTGAAGTCTGTTTTTTTTATTGAATTAGTCTGATTTATTAACCAGTTGTTTTGTATTAACAGCTGGTTAATTTAAAAGAACAATTAATTCACTGATCTGCTTCACAAGTTCAATTCACGGACTCCAGTCACACCTGCTTTTGAACAAACAGCTTCATGTCTTGCAAACAATACGTTTATTCAAGTGTGCTATTAGTATACTTCTTTTAAACTAAAAATAGGAAAGCATATTTTTAAGTCTACTTCTTATGTGCTTCTCAGAAATATACTTAAAATGGTATTTAAGTATACTTGACTTATACTTAGAAAAGGTCTAAATATAATTGAGCTATACTTGTGCTCCTAGAATCCGTGTTTTCATTGTTATATGGTAGGGGGCGCTAGTACACATCTTCTGTACAGAATTTCCAAAAAACACAAGCGAAGAAGAAACCAAAACAACAGATGCTTCCACATGTAATCCAACACGATCTTCTGACATAAAACAGCATTAAAACTGTGTAATGTTATGAATAATAATGCTGAATAATGAAGAGGTAATAATGAACGTCAAGCTCTGGGGTGTTGATCGACTCCATCTACGTTTTCATTTTCATTCTGAATCCAATTCATTGTTTTTTTTCAGCTTTTCGGTCAAAATGTTGTTTATTTCTTTATTTTTTTATTTATGAAACTTGCCCACGTTCAAAAAAGAATGCATGAAGCTAGAATAATTTTTTTTTGTTTACAAGCAGATACTCTGTTCTTTCTTTTGATGTATTTGTATGCAGATATTCATATAACAAAATACTATATATACAAGTTAAGAAATAGGGACATAGTAGTATACTTAAAGTATGATGTAAAGTTCACTTAATGAAAAACTTATGAGTTTACTTGGCGTGTAAAACTACTAAACTAGTAGTTTACTGAGACTTTACTTCAAAGTGTACAATAATGCTACTACAAGTATTTCATTAGAAAACTATCAGTTAACCTAAGTGCACTTTTAGTATAGTTGCAGTACAAGCTAAAAACTTTGATGTAAACTAGTTGTTAACTTCAATTATATTTTTTTATACTAAACGTACTCAGGAGTATTGAAAAGTAAAACTTTTAAAACTACTGTAGTATACTTCAAGTATGTTTTTTATACTAGAAAGTGGGCCAATTTAGTCCCAAGGAGCATTGAAATAGTACACGGATATTTGTATACTTACTACATAAAGTATACTTAAAAACATACTTGAACTTTACTTAAGTATACTTAATAAAATTAACTTGAAGTATACAACTTTTTGGTTAGGGTATCAGCAAATAATGACTTAAATTGATAAATAATGATATTTTCTTCCTCACATAATGCTATTGTATCTTTCCAGAAGACTTCAGATACTGAGAACAAGTCATATGGACTACACTGAACAACAACAACAACAAAAAGAGTTTGATTTGCGTTGAAACAATTTTCACTCAGAAATGGTCTTAATTGAAATTTAGAAGTTAAAAGACTGAAATCATATTTTATTGTAAAATGTATTCAAACCTTTCATTTTTCGTTAACAGCTTTAAATGTCTTTTTTTCCCATTCAGATGTCATTGTAGAGCTGCATAAGCATTCTACATTTTTTCTAAATATTCAAAAATCTTTCTTTTGTGTTCCACAGAAAAAATAACAACATGAATGAATGAATGATGCATTTATATAGCAACATGCACGGTTAGGACATGGGGGTGAGTAAATGATGACAGAATGTTCTTTTTGAGTGAACTTCTACTTGAAAGCAGCAGCAGGGGGCTTAAATCATTAAGGGAGGCACAGCACCATCGCTGGCGAGGTTTGAACGTCTACCTTCTTTAATACTTCAGTCCCTGCTCGAGTCTTCCATCTCAGTAATAATCTGTCTGAAGAGCCTCTTATCTGCAAGGACAGACTACAGGCATCTCAAGATGCTCAACCCAGAATCTGCCTGTAATCTCACATACCAAATCATTACTGGTTATTACTGGTCTCCGCACAAAGTGTCCTCTCGATATGGATAGAAAGCCCTCATGAAAGCGAAAAGGTCAGTGAAGCCAATCTTTTAGGATCCATACAAATGTCAACCACAGGTCAAGAGGCCAATTCCAAGTCAGCTAAAAAGATCAAGCCATTATTAAACTGACCCGTGTTGAAGCTGAGAGTGGCTGGAAACGATCGCACCATTTGATTGGTGGGTTTAGGACATTTTGAAACTTAAAAGAGTTATGTGCCTCCAACAAAGAGCCAAAAATAGACCTTAAACAGGCTAACGAGACAACATGCAGAGGGAGGATGCAGAATGGAGTTATAGGGCCGGGCGGCAGGAGTTTTAACTGCGGAGCATTTTGTCGGCATATCATTTTGTTTGTCTTACACACCTTTGGTAATTTGGACATTTCCCAGTGTGTTTCTTTCTTTTCTTCCTGTAACTGTGAAGTGATGCATAACATCTGCTGGTGGGGATGACAGAATGAGAACAGGGAACAAAGAAACGACTCTCAGTATGTGTGTGGTAATATATTAGCCTTCTCGTATATGTGCATATTCTGCTGCACGCACATTTTAGAGATTCAATGTCAGCCTTACACAGCGAGGCTCTCTCAAGTCGGTAACATCACGGGTTGTTTCTCACGTGTCTGTAATTCCCATTAAAGCTCTACATGCACTAATGCACCAATTTAAAATCTTAAACTTTTGTACCTTCCTTTAAAACAGGCCCATATGCACGGACGAGCACATCTGCTTGAGAATTTGGCTAAGAGGAGTAAATTGCATTCCCTGGGTCACTCACTAACCCATAATAGCATTAAGTTTGCTTCAGTTGATGGTTCCTCCTGATTTCACATCATTTTTTGATGCAACGTGTTTGTTGTAATTGGGTAATCTGATGCAATTTACCAGGAGTTGTCCTTGTTTCGAATGTACTCTAAAACAGCGGGGAAGGAAAATCAATGTCGTTTTTAACTTCTCATATAAGATAACAGGATTCCTGACCGTAAATGAGACTATCTGCAACAGTCATTTCAAACCTGGATCCATTGGCAATAGCCAACAAAGATTATGTGGTTTTATCAAACATCAACTCCCAAGGTGGACTAAGGGTCCGATATGCTCACAGCATTTAAGAGGCAAGTTGGAAATATCTTTGCAATGGCATACTTTTAGTAAACATCCTTTTTAAGTCACACACCTGCTTCAGCCTGAAGCAGACTCGCTCAGTCAGTAAATGGTTACCGACTCCCCACTAAACTGTGATTCATTTTCAGTTGTGTGATTTAAAATAAACCAGGATCCTT
The DNA here is from genome assembly GCA_027422405.1 of Ptychobarbus kaznakovi. Lineage (NCBI taxonomy): Eukaryota > Metazoa > Chordata > Actinopteri > Cypriniformes > Cyprinidae > Ptychobarbus > Ptychobarbus kaznakovi. Next base: position 25,894,173 of record CM049802.1, on the reverse strand, counting down.
TGCCGAGATTTATACTTTAGGCTTCTGAGACTTCAGTCTCTTTACTGACTAGTTGTGTATATTAAAGATACATATTTACAGCAGAGTTTGATTGTAATAAATTAATAACGGTATTCCAATACATAAATAAATTAATAAAATACTGGTTACTGTTGTGTAGCATTTTTAACGAAGATCAATTTTGTTTAGGATAGTAAAACTGTTATGTCAAAACAGCACAACAAATACTTACTAAATAGGGGAGGAATTAGGCACTAATATAATATAATATGATATTTAATATGAAATACTATATTAATATTTATATTTAACATGGGTTATTCCTCAACGTTTATATTTCCAGATAAACTAGACTCTAAGGAAAGTAGTAATCAGACACAATATAATATAAAACCTAATATAGATAGACACATGAGTTACAAATCATGTATATTTTTCTAAAACTAGTTTAATAAATTTAATATAGGTCTAATCAAACATATAGTATTTAACATAGGTTACTTCAATGTTTATGTTTCTAAATAAACCAGACGTTAAAGTGAAGTAGGAGGAAATGTAATATTAGATAATATTTGCATAAATTAATATGATCAAATTTAATATAATATTTGACATACGTCAATGTTTGTTTCTAAATAAACTAGATTCTGAAGGAAAGTAGGAGGAAATGTATACATATGTTACACAATATAAATATAATATGTTACATAATATTAAAGTAATAAAATCAAATATAACATTTGCCATGGGTTATTTGCTAGCGTTCATATTTCTAAAACTAGACTCTAAAAGGAAAGCAGGAGGAAATGTAATATTAAAGTCACACAATATAATCAAATTTAATACAGAAAGTTATGCGTCAATGTTTATGTTTCTAAATAAACTAGACTCCAAAGAAAAGTAGGAGGAAACTTATTACATAATATTTTACACAAACAAACCACCACATGTACACCCCCTGTGTAAAAATCAAGTATGCGTAAATAAAGCCAAAGTTCAAATATTTGCCTCCATGGTAACAAGCTCGGCATCTCCGGCGAGAACCTCTTTCGGCTTTGGCTTGCAGCGGTGGCGTAACGAGGGAGAATTAATTGGATTCTCTCGAGGCAAGTTTCCTGACTCTTTTCACCCCTTCTGTCAGCGATACTGAGTAACAACAGTGACGGCGTGTCAGGATGGATGGTGGTTTTGTTGAACATGCAATTGGGGTGTCGTCAGTTAATTAGGAGCTGCTTTGTGTTTTATCCCCACAGCCAAAAATACATTGAAATGATGTGTCACAGCGAACACATCTAGACTCGGAAAGATTATCTCTCCGTACCTGCACCGATAGATAAGAGCCTTCCAATAAATCCTTGAAGATATGGCCTAGTTGCCATATAAGTGTGCTTCTCATCATCGTCTGGTTCATTAAGCGAGGTCCACTGTCAGAGGAGAAAGAATTACAAGTGACCGGAGCATATTGAGCCCTACCAGAACTCATTTCACTCCAAAAAAGGGAACTGCTCTCGTTTCACAGGAAACAGGTGCAGCCATAAAATATACTCAATGCTGTTACACTTTGTGTGACACGGTTCAAAAATAGACATGATGGCAGAAAGGACATTTTAATGAAGTTATATCAATTGTTTCCCAGCCACAGGCTTCAGCGTACTCTGAAAAATAGAGCAGTTTAACAACCTGAGGAAACCTTCCCCTTGAGCTTCTGAAGATTTGCACTGATTTCTGACAACACCTCGGTTCCTTTGTGGTTCAGCTGCTGGTTTCAGATGACACGTGCTTGTCATTGAGAAGCTGTGGTTGTGTGAACGGGTGAGGAGAAGAGACGGTATACTGGAAATCTCGTATTTACTATGTGTTCGAGAAAACAAGCTGTTTACAGCTTATATGGAGATGTACCGATTGTTTCATGAAGTACGATGCAAGTCTATTTTTATACAAATTTATATGCAGGAAGGAGGCCAAATCTATCTGCAAATCCAGCATTAATTCAATTTTTTTCCCAAAATATGTCTCTCAAATAGCAATGCATATTTTATGCCTCAGCAGCCTGCGTTTCGCAGCTTCATTGCTGCCGGAGCTGCCTGGAGGTGTTTTGGAGAAGACTTTGATTCGTCTCTGTTCCCTATAAGCCCGGGCAGGGCCGTAGCTGGGGTTTGCGGGGCAGGTTGTACCTGTGGGCCCTGTTTGAAATTTGTATGTTCGTTCTATTTGTTTGTTTGTGCTATTTACACAATGTTTTTTTGAAGTTAGTAGGTGTCCAGGTACAGAAAACGAATCATTGAATGTAAAATAGCACTGCACAGTCTTCACTGTAAAAAATGTATATACAGTCAAACCAAAATGTACTCAACCTTTCTCACATTAATCACAGTTTATTTGTTTTAGTTTAGAAAATGATAGAAAAATTCAGACAACTGTTAGTATGACAATATTTACACAACTATCAATACTTTGTTGACCAATCACCAAGCAATACTGCATTTTGTTGCAATTAAAAGAAAAAACACTTAAGCAAAACATGGTCCGGTCAAAGTGTCTGAATCATTTTTGTTCCCAGACTTTTTATAAATTTTACTGGTGGTCCACTGTATGAAGAATTTATGGGTAATATGTCAGTTTTCTTCATTTTGCTATCCTCACCTTACATAAATAAACTAGTGTTCTGCACCCACTAGCAAAAGTGATACAAATTATATTTGGTGTCTGAATAATTTTAGTTTTGACTGGATTAATTATTGTTAAAACTATAAAGTAATTCAGTCACGAGTGATTTTCTTTCTTTCATTTTCTTGGATTAACATTAAGGACACCGACAGCTCTAGTAAATTAGGCTCGGTCACTTTAAGAGACAATGCATCCAATATAATGATACACATCCGATTTCTTTCTCAACTGATTACTTTCACTTAAGACATAACCGACAGTTTCTTCAAGGATACTCGCCTGTTACGACATAATTGTGTATGTATTTGTCGGTACAAGAGCAAGAAGAGTCAAATTCGGTGTTCTGCGTCTAGTGTTATAATGCTTTAAACTCTTTTGAATGTTTAAACTGGCAAGGCTTAAAAACACGTGCAAATGATAAGCTGTCGTGACGACGCGCAGCAGTGGCCCGTCAACTGTCCTGGGCGTCTTTTTAGGCTGGCCTCGGCCAGGCGGTTGAAATCGCTCATTTTACTTTAGTCTGTTATTACTGCTATTAAAAAAAAACTTCTCGATTAACATTGCAATCTATAAGAATGTAATGACATTTTGGCACCTACACCAAACGGCATATTTTTACTCAGTCTGTGCCTCTGAAAGAAACTGAGGTGCTGTTTCCAAGAGTCACAAAATATGAGCCATAAAAGCCTAATAAATCAACTATGACAGCGGTTCTCAACCACATACCACCAACACTTGTGCAAACTTTTGATACATTTTAACTATTTTGTTAAATAAGGTTCAATAAACTTACACTAAAAAAAAAAAAATTCAGATCATCATTACGTGTCAGGCATTACAAGGTTAAAGACCCTGAATTTTTTTTACCAATTCATGTACAAACATCCTTGTGGTAGCCCGAGTCCTTATTAGACATAAGAATAATTTATGATCAGCTTATGTTTTCCTCTTTCGAGTGCTAACTGAAGAGCTCTGACTTGTCATGCAAGTGCAAACCCACCATCTAGTGGTACAACCTCAGCAAGACTGATGACACACAGGGCTTTATCAGGCAACAGAGTCTCGTCTGGTTGCCCGTAACATTGCCCGGTTTATAATCAGCCCAAGAGTACCAGTAACAATCCTACTGTTTCCAATCTCCAATCATCTGCCATTAGTGCTGATCTAGTAAGGCATAATTTAATATTTAATCAAACAACAATTAAGACTGCATGCATGGTTTTAAGAGGTTTATTTAAAAAATAAAATAGAAAACAATTACATAAAAATATTGAAGGAAAACAATATTCCAATTATATATATTCTGACCTCTTGGATGCTGGGTGGCCACATTGAGGGCTTTCCGTTAAGGAGTGCTTTTGGCCACTGCGACATAACAGACGTCAGCAAAAAAAAAAGGGTTACATTTAAAATCCATCATTGAAATTCAACGAGGAGCGTCACACTGCATCATCATCATCATCACAAATGTCAAACCATTACAGAGTGAAACACTAGTTCCACCTTTCCAACACACCTCCACAGATTCACTTGGGGAAAACAGGGAGCCATTTTCATTCAGACAAATCACCGATAAAGTAGGTCCTTATGTGAACCGAATGAGGGGGAGTGTTGCCTCAACGTCTGACCCCTTTTGCAAAAGATGCTGGTTCTATCTAAACTGCTATTAGAGTTACATTTGCTCTATTGCATTGATAGGCAGGCAAGTCACGAGTTACAGGACAATCCGTAGTCTCTGTATCAGATATGACTTTGTAAAACGCATCACCTAAGTTTGTGGCAATCAAAGTCATTCCATACAAACTGCAAGTCATGGTTGTAGCGTTATAACAGCAGTAAAATAGTCCGGTCGATCTCCAGGAGGAAATATCTGCTCCGCAAAAACTCCAGACAAGACGTCCGGCTGTTTTTCCTCCATCGAAACAGACTGCACTCGCATACAGGAACTGTTCACGTGTACCTCAGGCCTGGGTCCGTTAACGGCCACTTTGACAAGACTTACAAGCAAACCGGCCATTGTGAGGGACACGGGAAGAGAGGCTTTCAAAACTCCACTTGCATAGTAACAATAACGTGTATGCCTGTGATGTTCTGAGCAACAACAATACAGTTTTAGTGTGCCATATACAAACAATACAGTACAGGAATATGTAAATACCAAAAAGGCATATATTAGCGCAAGTACCTGGCAATAAATGCACATCAAGATTCCAGAAAGGAATCAAAATAAATTCCCTTTCTCCGCTAGTCTGATTCAGGTGCCTGTTCAGAAGCGGAAAAATCTGGTTAGGGCACCTTGCATAAAGCTGCACTGATCTGGAGTCCGCTCGCACGTTCATTAGAGCTTCCCTAAAATAACTGACGTCTCACACTTACCTAGAGCAATTTAAAAAGGACAAACACACATATAAACGAAAGCGCGTACAGACTAAGGGCTTGAGCGTATCAGTCCATTCTCATTCTGTTAAATCCAAGTCCAAAAGCCTCGATGCCACACAACTACAGCCTTAAAGACGAACGAGACTAATAAAAGCAACAGATGAGACTCTGAAGCGCAACACAAAGTGGGAAATGGCGACACCTGCAGGCAAGTGGAGGGGCAAGAGATCTAACTCGCTCACGTCCAGGTGCAATTTATGCCGAGAAAAGGGGGAGAGGGAATATAAACTCTCAAAAACAGTTTTAAAACAGACTTTTCTCCTTAAGGAGCCTGTCTGACAGGATCTGTAAACAATGAACTAAATTAAAAACATCAAAATAAAAACGTTTTTTACAAAAACTAAATGCTGGACAAACAAAACGAATGAAAACATAACCAAAAAAATGACATGTTTCCAGAGTGGACGAAAGCACAAAGTTATTGCACAAAAAAAACAGTAAAGGTTGCATGTGTACAGTCAATAGTGCAGGATTCAAAGCCAGCGTTACACATACATACACCCCAACACAACAAACAAACCACATGTGAAGGGTGTCACGTTTAGACTGAAAATGCGAAGACAGGAAACCAACGGAGCATGAAACACATACAAACACACACAAAAACGGACCGTTTCACCTGTCAACCAGGAAGTTGCGGATTAGACGATCAAAAAAAAGCTGTTCCTGAAGATTGCACAGGTCACAAAAAAACAAAAGGAGTCAACATATACATGCAGAGATTCAGTGGCAGACTGAACTACTTAGCACCACCATCACCACAACTACTGAACGAGGAGCTGGGCTGCAAACGCTGGTCTCTCTGTGCTCACACCATCAGTAGGAGGGCTCAATGAGTTCTCATCGTTTTAAGATGGGACCGGAGGGGTGGAGGAGGAAGCGAGGAGTGGAGAGGGAGCTTCCGGAGGGCAGGTGTGAGGTCTTTATCTGCTGACGCTGGCCGGCAGGCTGTCCCTCTTCCTGCGGCGCCAGGTGTTGCGGTTGTACTGGATGTAGCCTCGGTTGGAAAGGATGGGACCGTGCACCACGGCGGGGTTGTGGAAGCCCTTCAGCGGGAACTTGGGACCTGTCTGCAGGAGATAAGACAAGATAGGGTAACTTAGGATGATGCTAGCATCTGAAATATGTCTCAGAGTACTTAAAAACTGGATTTTAGATTAAAAATGATAGCAAATGCATATCATTCGAAAGTCTGGGTACAGCATTTATTTTGAAAAGTAATATTTAATATATAAAACGTATGTTTCCACAAAATTAATAAACAGCACAACTCTTTTCAACATTGATCATAATAATAAATGTGCACTGGTTAGCAAATTGGCATGAAATAAATAAAACGAATATAGGCTATTTAATTAACCATCTCAATATAATCTCAATAACCAATGATAAAATGTGAAATCCAGGCTTGAGTCTTAATCTAATTATGAGAAACCAAGCATCACAATTTGATTTCTACCATTAATTTCAATCTTTGACATGGCTTTACTCAGTCAATATTAAAGATATAAAGGTTACATTTTCACAGAATGTTCTTTACCAAATGAAGGATGATTTTTGTAGAAAACAGCAAATCACAAAAAAATACATTTTCACAGAGAAAAATAATCTCAATATTTTATTAATTAAATTTCACAATATTACTGCTTTTATTGTATATTTGATAAAAAAGGAAATATCAAAAATCTTAACAACAGGAAACGTTTGATCAGTAGTGTAAATAAAATCATTTTAAAAAGATTTTCTTAAATGCAAATAAAGCAAAACATTGCTCTCTAGACTGCAAATGTTTCCACGGTAAACTGCAAATAAATAAATACCACATAAATTAAGATAAGACAAAAAGTGGTGCATCACAAAGTTATCTTTAGCTTACTCTTCATACGGCATGACATATGAAAAGTGTTATATAAAACTAAACTGAAGTGATTTTTTTCATAGTATTGATACATGGGCATAGCAAGCCAAGTTGATGAAACATTACTCTTTAAAAAAAACTTTTCCATTTAAATAAAAGTTACTTAAAACTTGAATTGAATTTCTGATGCAGATTTGACATTGTGGGCATTGAATTTCTTTCCACTTAATTAAAATTATAGTTCAACCTACATTTACATTTACGTATTTAGCAGACGCTCTTATCCAAAGCAACTTACAGTGCATTCAGGATATACTTTTATTTAATCAGTATGTGTGTTCCCTGGGAATCGAACCCAAGACCTTTTGCGCTGCTAAAGCAATGCTCTACCACTGAGCCACAGGAACACCTAAAATTATAATTCTGTCATCATTTACTCACCATCATGTTGTTGCAAACCTGTACGACTGTCTGTCGTCTGTGGGACACAAAAGATGATAGTTCTGGATCCCACTGACTTCCACTGTGTAGTCAAAAAATACAATAGAAGTCAACGGGAACTGAAACGGTTCGGTTACCAAAGTCTTCAGAAGAAAGTGAGTCATACAGGTTTGAAACGACATGAGGGTGAGTTAATGTTGACATTTCGTTTTGGAGTAGACCGTCCTTTTACTTTGTCATTAGACTAGACTGTGAAGTCTTGACGAAGGAGGGAAAGTTGGGCTCACTGTCAAGATGCATATAATATGTAGAGGACAGCACACGCGGGACACCGCCTACCTTGGGATGGTGGTGGGGACTGGGTAGAGGGCTGGGGGGAGCTGGGGGGGGCATGTGGAGGTATGGGGGTGGTACATCTGCCATACACACCTGTCTGCCAAGTAGAGCGTGGACAGAAAGACTGCCGGGGATTGATAATCTTGCCTGGAGAAACACAGAGAGGAAGTTACCGAACCATCAAAGAATCATCACCAAATTCAACTATTAAGCAAAACAGCCCCTCACCTGGGCGGCCGGAGGCATGGTGAGTGCTGCCGTGATGCTGGCTTTGCCCATGGCCATCTGAAGCGCTGCTGGCAGGGGACCTGGTCCCAGGATCTGGAGAGGGAAGGGGGCTACAGGTGGAGCGACATATGGTGTGGAGTCAGAGTCCTGAAGGAGCAGAAGTCAAATATGTGAGAGGGAATGACAACCTAACCTTGTAAAAGCCTGACATATGAAACGATAGTCAGAATTATATATAGAAATATTTATTTTCTGACTATTATTTCATATTTGTCAGTCTTTTACAAGGTATATATATGAAGAGTTCAGATGCAAAAGCCTCTAAGTGCCATCTGAAATGTTCTTCTAAAATGAGCATTTGTCTCAGTAATTTCACTTTAATGGCAATTAATATTTTTTTTTTATCTAAATACAGGAGCCTGCATCTGAACCCTTCATATATATTATATTGTTTTTGTGTGAGCATATGCATATATATAAATATATTTTTGAAATGGAGTAGTGTATTGCACAAAATCTTAAAATAATGTTATTTTTTATATTGAGTATCATATTTGCTAAATCAGGCTTTTATGGTTTTATACAAAAAAACTGCAGTTTGGTGCAGTAGCTGATATTAATATGTGCAAAAGATGAAGTTCTGATAGCTTGTAATGCAAATCAATAAGATCTTTATAACCACATAATAGACTACGTACATAAAATACATATAAATATTAGTTGTCACCATATCTCCCAATAATATGACTTAGCAAGATGATATTTAAATGCTTAGTTTTTGCTTAGCACAGCTCTATAGCTTTCGTATTAATAGAAATTAATTGAGAGATGAACAAATAAACAAGCCTCAGAAGCCTGATGCATATTTAATATGCACATATTAACACAAATTTAGGGTATGGATAACACAAATAAATGGAGTTTCTTTAGGTCAGTAAATGTTCATGGGTCAAAGACAAAAAGTTTTTTTCCTAGTTTGTTGTGTTTATGGGGTGCAGTCTAGCATGTGTTCATGCTTGTTTTTTTTTTAAAAAACGCATTTAATTTTCACATAATTTACCTTTTATTCCACACCTCTCTGTCCCTTCTTGACAAACGCCCGAATTTATTTTGGTTTTATGAAGCTCCTCTTGAGAAATCTCGCGATGGGCTGAGATTGGTTAGCTGGCCTAGTGTGTTGTGATTCGCTAAAACCGCCTCTACTGCACGCAGAAGTCCCGCCCACACCTAATGCAATGTGCTCCGGTTGATGTAAACAAGGTGTTGTACTATAATGCTTATCAATTTGAGCCCGATTGAGACCCAGAGGATATTAGTGAAGAGGATGCAGAACCTGTGCAAGCACAGCTCTTAATGATATGTTTGGTTGTTGTTGTCTCATACTTTTAAATACGTGCTATTGTAAGTGCTACTGCTTCTGTTAGCTTTTAATATACGGTTTTATCCTGATTAAAGCTTAAATACAGCACAGCAACACACGCGTGTCCATCTATAATGTTCTCATTGCTGTGTGAAAATAAGTGTATAATTGGAACTGTTTGATGGAGCTGATCTGACACTGAATAGAGAAGAGAGAGGAGAGAGAGATGAGAGCAGGGCGACACGAGTAACAGTATAAGAACCGCTTCTTTAATGATTTTGAAAACTTGTGAATCCATTACAATCGTTTAGAAGACAGAATCGCATTCAAATGAATAGATTTTTACATGCATTTCCTTACATTTCACTTCGGATTATACCCTGTATAATTTATTATGTGACAAATAAAGAAACCTTTGAACCTTGCATCCCTAGTTTCTCTTCTCTTCTCTAAAGCAGCGCAGCATGGCCTCGCCCTCTTCTTTACATGTCCTGGGGGCAGGGATTTATCTGGGTTTGTGACGTATCAGACCCGGGAAGTAACTCGTTGTAGTCCCGTTACCAGTCGTTTTTTGTAGGCATTAAACTTCCAGAATATTAAAAGACGATATCTCCGTTTGCATTGAACTTCAGCGCCGCAACTCTGCAGATATTGTTTCTGCTCACACATCAACATTAACACACTAACTAATGTTAAAAAAGTGAGATCGCAATCAACCACCCCTTTAAGATACCTTCTATGCATATAAAATCAGTTTTCACAATTTAATTTAATACATGAACCACAACCTAATAAGAGACGTTTTTACAATTACACCGAAAGGCCTTTTACTTCTAATAAAAAATATAAACTAACAATCAGATGTAGTAGAGACGGCTGTTCCACAAACGTTTTGATTGAGATCATTTAAAGGCCTTAAAACGTTGAATATCCCGTGTAATACAGTATGTTTATAGTGTTGTATGGACATGGATGAAATGCAATGCTTACGATATCACTGCCCGACAGCGAGGATGCAGAAGAGGCGGAGGAGGAGTGCTGTTGAGGGCTGGAGAGGGACATGGGGGAGTCTGCGCTGTGAGGGGACACCGAGTCCCTCTGCTGCTGGTCCTCCACAACTACACCCAGCAGCGTGCCTGTCTCCACCTGCTCCACCGAGTCTTTAGGAGGTGGACCTGCATGCAAAAGACACAAAAAACATCAGCAATACACAACAACAAATTACACCGAATCGGAGCAGGTTACATCTGAAACACGGCAGAGTCGCTGCAGAGCAGGTAACGGACCGCCGAAGCAGATTGAGCACTTCCACAGCCACTTTTCAAAAGGTCACATACTCCATTTCCAAACTAATCTACCAAGCGTCAGTTTAATAAAACACATTAATCACGGTCAAAGTCAAGAATAAGATGTGTGAAAGGGATAAAATGCTGCTGAAGGACGATGCTTCCTTACTTCAAGGGCACCTAGAAAGTTACCCTGCATCAGAAAACGTTTCAAATCCATTGACATCAACGCAATGCAAGGATGTGCAGGACAAAACGCAAGGGTTTGCCAAAGTGACACTTCATTTCTGCAAACAGCAGTTGCTGCAAAGCACTCGGACACAGGCATTTGTTGACCAATGAAATGTTATGCTTTCAGACTAAATAGTGCGGTTTAATTTCTTTGTATTACCTTTAGAATATATTAACTTAATGTCTCTTTTGTCCGAAATCTAGACCTGTGGTTCTTAACCAGAATTCTGGGTCCACTAGAAGGCCTTATATACATAAATCGAAAGAGCCAGGGTTTCTGCAGTCTAGAAAAACCTAGATATACGAAGATGACTAATTGTACAAATGTGATTTAGACCTGGATGTGTCATTTAAATGAATCTTAAAACATCTTTGCTATTTTTATAAAGACAATCCAAGTTTTCTATTCATGCGAAGTTCTAAAGTATTTTATTAAGTAGGAATTCTTTTCTAAAATCCTAATCCAAAGCATCACAAACGTCTGAATAATAAAGAAAGTACAATTCAAAAGTTAGCTCTTAACACTTCTGGCTTCTGAAATTCTAAAAATGTTATTATTTTAATTACATCATTTTACGTATGGATACTCCTAGTTTCTGTGAATTAATCAAATGTTTTGACATTGTCATGGCAGATTTACTAGAGGAAGGCTGTTGGGAAGACTATTATTACTATATAGGGTAATGTGTCATCTTAAAAGTCATCCTACAATTGCTGTAAAACATCAGTGCCTGGTCCACTCTGATGGTCTGTAATTCCTCATCAATGAGAACATATTGCACATTATGAAGTACAGTTAAAAACACAAACATGCTGGATGAAATTCACTTCGTATCTGCAGTCATAACAGGTACATTGAGAAAGTGTCTTCATATTCTGACGCACCCTTGTTCTTCTCAATGCGGGCGTTGTGTCTGTAACCCCACTTCTTTATGATCCACTCCCTGTAGTTGATGACTTCCTGGGTGACTTTAATTATGCGGCCCAAAGTGCTGAGGGGACAAGATAAGTGGCAAATTAAATCAAGAGTTTGAGAGAACTAGGGTGCAAGTGCTTGTATGCAGATGAGAGCTGTACCTGTCACTGTCTTTATTGGGGTAAGAACGTGCAAGAGGTGAGACGGCGTGACCCAGTATTATATACGCATAGTCAAAAGCCTCCTTCACCTGCATGGCACCATAAGAGCTTCTACCCACGTCATTACCTAAACAATCATAAAAAAAACACATACATATTATATTATATAGACACACACACGTATACAAACATAAAAATGTTTCACTGTTTATGATTCTTCTGCAATTATTTGGTGCTAATTATTTTACAGACATATATATATATATATATATACACACATTAAGGGTGTAACGGTTCACAAAATTCACGGTTCGGTTCGATACGACACAGTGGTGTCCCGGTTCAGTACGTTTTCAATACAGGGGGTGGGGTAATTGGTTACGCCACAATGTTGGAAATATGTCTGTTTTATACCTTGAAGGTAAGCCAATGGATATCACACAAGCACGCGTCTGCAGACGTACAAACTTTGCTCAAGATGTATGCCGGTGAACGTCTTGATCTCAGTCAATTCACTAGAAGCAGAAACTGAAAGTAAAAACGGAATGATGGAATAATGTGGAGCTTTCGGCATCTGACGCAGCATATTCTCTCAGAGACAACGAGAGACCAATCTACTTCAACATATGCGGATAATGATATAAGCTATAATATTTATCTTGTGGCCCATACATTAGTGATGCACGGGCGGTTATATCCACACGGATGATCCGCGGGTCGGGTAATAAAAAATGCATTCTGATTATTTGCAGGTGGTTTGCGGGTGGATAAGATAAGTCATTAATAATGCAAATATTAACTACATTTTTTAAATGGGCTACAGAAATCGAATTAAGTGTAAATTAACATTAAAGTTATTCAACAAAACATTAGGCTATTTAGTCAAGAGCAGTGAGGGATTTTCTCTGTCTTTCGTAGTTTGATTAACATTAATTACAGACGGCACAGCTTTTTTAGGCTGCTGTCACAAGACCTATTTCACGAATCCAATACTAATACACATGCGCTTTTTTTCGTGACCGTTTACATTAACTTAAGAAAAAAACGACTAGTGCTTATTATGAGGATACTTGCGCGCTTTGGATGTGACTGCAGCGCACAAGAAAAGTGCCTCTTGGAGAGCGCGAGTACCGAATAGCTTAAAAAGACATGCAAATAATACATTTTTGTGACGATGCAACAATGACCGATTAGGAAATTGACAATTCTGTCAACTGCACCAAAACGTGGCTAAAGTCTTGTAAGCGTCAGCTCTAGATGCAATGTGAAGAGGAGGTCAAAGAGAGAGGACTCGGTGCTGAATCACTCACGCTGTTTTAAAATCACTGATTTGATCTGATGGGTTGTGTGAATTTATTTACTCATCTAACCTATATACGCTATATTGAATAAATGTTTTTCAGTAATTCCCCTCATTTTAAAGTTGAAAGCTGCGGGAATGAGTAATGCGATATATGCGCAATACCGCACTGAAATTCAGGACATAATTAAAAATAATTCTATTATACAGAGGATCGTGAAATAGATTTCCTTGACTTTTCCAAAACTAGGTTTATTTATTTTTCCAAATCGATCCAGACTTGGAAATTGCTGTTTTAAAATTACATGACTTTTCCAGGTTTTTAATGTTCGTATATGAACCCTGAATGTGACGATCGGGTGCAGTTATCTAAATCAGACAAAAATATAGGTGTGGGCGGTTGGAGGGTGGATAATTAATTTGAGGCTGCAAATTCGGTTTAGCTCATCTGCGCATCACTACCGTACATAGTGAAAAAAAATGAGAAGCGTATTTAGTGTTAAACAGGTTGTTTTTTTAAGTCGGTGCCTGAAAAAATCATTGATTTTTATTGATGACCGAAGTGTTAATATTTTAATTATAGGACTATAATTTATTGTATAGCCTAACAGACCTGTTTTAGAAGACCTTTTTTTAAAATATTTTAATTGAGGAGTAAATGACCTAATCTTATCTTCGCAGCATGTCAGTTATGTGGTAATTATTGCATGGGAAAATTAACTGTAATTTTAAATTGATAAAAGTAACTTCATAATAATAGGTCTAATAAAAATAAGAATGTAACAGGCCTAGATTAATTGGAAATGCCAAATACTCGATAATCAATAATTTATGTTTTTGACAATATCTCTGGCTATCGTCGACACACGATCATCGTCTTTCGACGCACCCCAGCAGGGGGAGGTCATCTCGGGGCAAACAGCACGTTGCCCGTTACGTTGTTTGAACATTATATTTCACACACTTTAAGCTCTTTTATTTTCCAAACTGCGTTGTTGAGTACAGTGGCACTGTTACACCCTAATATACATATATACCCCCCCAAGAACAATATTTTTGTATTATATTTCACATGTTTTTTTGTCACTTTAAGCTCTTTTATTTTCAGAATATTGTTGGACAAACATTATGGATGAGGTAATAATAGGATTAGTCCTGTTTTATTAATGATAACGAATCGTCAAAGAAAAACTCAGGAAAAACTTAATATAAAAAATTTGTAATGCGTACAGTTAACTAAACAACTTTAAATTGCTTTCCAAATGATTTGTATTGCATAAAAACAAATAAAGCCTCACACCGAACGGTTCACAATACGAATACGCAAGTTAATGATGTATCGTTACACCCCTAATACACATATATAACCCCCCCGTTTTCAACATTTCCTCTAATTAAATCATAAAACAGTAATATTAAAATCTCAGAGGGAAATTTGACAGAGAAAATTCATGTTTTTCTGCTTATGAGATTATTAATATGTTGAGCAACATGTTAAACCAAACTGTACTGAAATAATTCAACCGATTCTTCATTGAGAAATTATTGAAATTGGTAATTTATGAGGTTCCATTTCAGTTAGGGATGCGGTCTCAGAAACTAGCTGCCAATGTAGGCAGTAGACAAGAAGCTCACTAGGTTTTGCATTATTGGAACAATGCTTAGATAAACCGCTTGAACAGTACCTGGCAGAAGAGGGTCCTCGATACAGAGCATGGAGGGCCTGTAGCCATTACTCATGGCCTTCATGATGTCCTCTTTAGCCATGTAAGCTCCTCCGTTCTTTATCCTGATGCCCGTCTTCAGGTAGTTGAAGTGTCTTCCATACAGCTCGAAGAACTCGATGAGCAGAATGCCAAGGTTCATGTTGGGATTCCTAGCATCAATTCTTGGGTGTAACTGCGGGTGTAAGCCAAAAAAAAAATATTAAAATAAAGATGATGAGACGCCTACTTATACTATCCCAATGAAGAAAAAAGTCACTTTTGAGGATGTAGCTACTTAGCTTGCGTCTTTACTATGCACTAAAAGTATGTACATTTAGTTTAATTTGATTTCTTTTGTGAAGAAAAAGCACATACTTTTACACACCAAACGAGGATGTAGCAGAATAGATAATTAAAATCTTTTATAGGCAATGATAATTTAAGAATCCATTTCTTACTTTGGGACAGCTGCTTCTTTAACAGACGCTCTGTTGCTTTAGCATACTTTTTGAAACATACTATGATTTGGGACATACTAATTATATTTTCGAAAACCATTTATGACGCATAGTATGCAAATTTGGATTGGGATGCAGCAAGAGTCTCTTTATTTATTTGGTACAGTCATTTATGAAATGAGTGTGGCTGACAGTTATACGAAGGCAGTAAAATACGCTTGACAAGTAATAACAGATGAGACGGATGAGATGAGACTCATGGTTAGAGAGTCGGACTCATAATCCAAAAGGTTGTGAGTTCGAGTCTCGGGCCGACAGAAATTGTAGGTGGGGGGGGGAGTGAATGTACAGCGCTCTCTCCACCCTCAATACCACGACTGAGGTGCCCTTGATCAAGGCACCGAACCCACAACTGCTCCCCGGGCGCCGCAGCATAAATGGCGGCCCACTGCTCCGGGCGTGTGTTCACTGCTGTGTGTGTGTACTTTGGATGGGTTAAATGCAGAGCACGAATTCCAAGTATGGGTCACATATATGGCCGTATGTCACGTCACGAGACTCTAAATGAGACGAGATCAAGCTATTTTCACCTGTAAGAAGCTGATGACCATCAGGATGAGACTGTAGGAGCTGATTCCTCCCGTGAAGACTTCGTTGAGGTCTCGCTGCAGCAGGAACTGTTTCAGCACTAAGATTAAATAAGGCAGCACGGTATACTTCTGTGTGGGAGAACAAAGGTATTTTAGACTTTAGGACATAAAAAAAAAACTAATTTACATCAAGCATTAAGAGGCATCTCAAAATTGACTATTTAACACGTGAATGATCACAGCAGGGTATTTTAATATGATACAATAGTGTCTCATTACACATTGACGTCAGGAATAACAAAAGCGTTTCGTGAAGCCTTGCGCATGTATGTGTATGTATATAAATAAAACAATCATATATTTAGTTCTATATTTAAGCCCCAAGCTTCTAATTTTCCCCACTTGTAATTACTATGTTCATGAGAGTTTAACTCAAATACAATCTCGTGGACATGAATTGAACAGCCAATAATAACGGTTTGGATTATTTTGTGTTTGTATGCACAACATACAGTGAATGGAAATCTTACAGAATAACAGTTAGTCGATCTAAAACGGTGACAGTGCATTAACAGCTATCAAACATGTAGGTACGCAAACGAGCGGTCTGAGCTTATTTACACATGCGCACCACTATTTGACAAAGCTTTTTGTGAATCAGATGCTTTTCTTTGTAAAGCCACATTGGTCATGTACACACTGCAAGTTTCAGGAGTGACAACTGCATTTAAATGCAGGAGGGAGTGCCATAAATTATCGTCCCATGTGTGTACGAAACAGCACTCACTCCTGCATTTGTAACCATAGTAGCATTCTGTCGTCTTGCGGTAGTGAATAAAAGTTTAGCCGTTTGTATGTGCCATTTTTTTTGTCCGCCGATTTTAACTTAACTACCGCTGATAGACGTGCTGTGTTATGTTTATGCTCAGGAGGCTGCTTTAGAGCGCTGTCTTGCAGGGTTGCCATGTCCTCATATTTACATGCATGTTGTTTGGTCTTAGCTCATAAAGCTAGCACTTTATGAAGTTAGTAAAGTGGTCTGTTGCAGATATTAGATATATGATTTTTTGGTGCTATAAAACAAAGCATTTGGGTGTTTTTGTGTTGGTCCACGTTTGTTGTTTTTCTTTCTGTGAAGATCTGGCAACACACTTTTTCCAGGGTTAGGGTTATAGTCCGCTTATTATACGCAACTTTGGGCTTCTTTTTTAGTAAAGTTGCGGGAAAAAATCCCTGGTCGCGGGTTGCAAAAATATGGTTGCTTGTTAGGGAAATCTGACAAGCAACTTCGTTTATTTATGTTCGCCATATTCTCCAATGCATTGATTAACACTCTGTCTGCTTGCAGTCAGTAGACAACCAGTGCAATAATATAAGTGCAGGAGCGTAATTTTCCAAATGTTCCGCCCCTCATTGGAGAAAAATCACATTCAGAAAGAAGGCGCGTGACGCTGTAATCCAAGCGATGATAGAAGTAGACGTAAAGGAGTGGGATCACTTTCTTTAACCTAATTTTTACAATGTTTTTGTAATGTGTGTATTAATGATCACGGGCTGTAATAAAAAACAAGTAGTCATATCCTAATACTGAGAGTAAATACATTTGGTTCGAATAGCCTGGTATGACAAGATGTCTTAAAACGTATTTCTTTTTTTACATTTAAACTTAGACCACATTATTAGATTAGCTTTTGACTTCATGAGTACACAAATGATAATACACATAATATTTTCCCTTTTAATATATTATATTATTTATATATTTTGTTCTATAATATTTATTTGGCATTTAGTTTTTTCTGTCATTTATTTGATAGTAATGTATAAATTATTTTAAAATGGTAGAAAAACCTGTTTTTGATCTCAAAATAAAGCACTTTCCCGCTGTACATGGCTGCGGGGACGAGCAGTTTTGTGGTGCTTGGAAATCTTTATAATTAATAAAAACAAATACTGACACATTGGTGGCTCAAGAAGGTGCAATTGTTCAAATAACACATTGTTTCATTTTAAAATATATATAAAAAAATATAACTTTTTTAATGTGTAATATTTCTAAAAGGCTAGGGACAGAAAAAATGAAATTTCCATAGAATGACCCCTATATATTTTAGGCTATATACGTGGCTATGTTACTGCTCCCCTTTGAAGCTCTTGTTCTTTTCTCCTTTCCATCTCTCCAATCATATTCTGCTCTCAGGTGATTGGAGATTAGTTTTGTTCCCACTTTTGTTGCAGGTCGCTAATTTTTGTAAAATAGCTTGTTTTTTTGCTTTTCAGATAAAAGTGGTTTCAGTTTAAT
The DNA here is from genome assembly GCA_027422405.1 of Ptychobarbus kaznakovi. Taxonomy (NCBI): domain Eukaryota; kingdom Metazoa; phylum Chordata; class Actinopteri; order Cypriniformes; family Cyprinidae; genus Ptychobarbus; species Ptychobarbus kaznakovi. The sequence continues at coordinate 25,875,894 of CM049802.1, read as the reverse complement.
ATGTTTCAGGCTCACTTATAGGTAACAAATAATTGATAATAAATAATATTGATGATAAATCAAAAAAATATTGGGCTTGTTTTCGAAGCTGCGGTTGCTTATTGGTCTCGCGAGAGTTGGCGACTGTGCTCGTGAGCACAACTAGCCCCGTGTCAAAATGTGCTAAGGTTAATATACTTCTTTCACTGTTATTTTCTTGCATCTCGCAAACAGACAAAGACACATTTCTGATGCACGTTCAAATACGTCATTAACAACTAGTTGTTCAGTTCGGTACACACTGCGTAGAAATTCTGTAAATGCGGTTGTCGGTAGTAAACTACCTGTAAATTTTTTAGTTTTTTTCGTTTTTTCGTAATCCTAAAATTGAATCGCGCACAGAAACCTTGCACACCAAGTCCGATGCGTATTAATTAATCTGTAGCGAAAAAATTTGCAAAACAGTAGCCTACTAAATTGAGTCTTCAAGCATTGAGGATGATTTTGTTGTAAAAAAAAAAAGACAAAAAGAAAAGAAATATGGGTCCATCCAGTCCTAAAATATAGAGAGGATGGGGAGTTCCCCCTCCTTTAGGATCAGCGGGATTATCACAGGCAATTCAAAGTTTACTTCAGGATGTCAGTGGCTCAGTTTGATGCTAGAGATATTAGAGCCATATATTAAAAAGAAGACCACCAATTTCTGTGAACTCAGTGTGCAAGTATCTATATACAGTGCTTTGTGCTGCGAGATGAAGTGGATGAACTTGACAAATCACCATTCTGGATTTTGGCATTTGCTTGTACAGTGGCTCTGAACTATCAAAACAACTCAAAATGCTTGCCACGGATGCGAAAAAAAAAAAAAAAAAAAAAAAAAAAAAAAAAAATCTTTAAAGTTCTGTGTGTGTAAAATAATGCAAAAAAAAAAAAAAAAAAAAAACCCTCCGAATTTTTTTTTTGACGGACGAAATTTTCGGAGGCAGTGTGTAAACGTGATTGACCGAACGTGAGGTCGTATTTATTTTTCAACGTGCGAACGGCGAGGCAGTTTTCATAATTTAGAATGACAAAAACAGTTTAATAATTCTGATAAAACGTGCCAGTTAAGAAATGCAATAAAATACGATGTTTTGTTTGTTATATCTTATTTCAATATTCCAGAGAATATTATTCAGTGAATTAACATTATCCAGTGAGTTATTATTCACTCTTTAGTCTATTAAACATCTTATAAACCTAAGACTGTAGTTTAAAATTAAGTTGATATGACTCCTGTCCTTTATTTTCTCTATTTGAAAACATTAGACATTATTTTGCTTACTGTTAATATCAGTGTTGCTGATGATGCTTTTTATAAATAAAATGTTTTTATTGTTGTAATTTTAAGATTAAATATTACATGAAAGAATGTTAATTTTCAACAGTTTTTTTGTTTAGTTTTTAAAGAAGGAAAAACCAAAGAGAAGAATGACTTACTTCACTCATTATTTATTTACTTTTGTAATTAATTTAATTATTTATTGTTAAGATGACTTAAAGAAGGCAATCAAAACCAACAAAAAGCAACAAAAACCAAAGAGAAGAATAGGAAAGATTTCTATTTTTTGACTTACTTAGTGTTAGTTTTTCACAGTTAGAAGAATAAATATCAGTTATTTATTTACTTTAACAGTAAAAAAATAAATTATTGGTTTGCATATCGGTTTAAACGTGCAAATAATCAGTATCGGTAATAAAAATCAATATCGGTCGATCTAATATTTCTAATATTTCCTCCACATGGTGCCCAGTCAGCTGTTCGTCAGCCCTTTTCTCACCAGTGGAGGTCTGGAACATCATCAGTTCATGTTGCCTCACGAGATGCTGCACCATCCACAGAAACACAGTTATAGTGACGAGGAGGAGCCTTATGAAAGGGTGATGACCTACTTATAAAACCTTGATGGTTTTATGGGACAAGTCACCCAAAACTGAAAAATGACTTGCTCACCCTCATGCATGTAGTACAAAGATGCATGACTTTGGATACAGAGTTTGAAACAACATGAGGGTGAGTAAATGATGTCAGATGTGTCAGTTTTGGGTGACTAGGCATGTTTGTAATGCAGGCATTTGACTTGATTTATGCATATTCCCATTTCATTTTTTTTATCAGTATAACGTTAAGTTCTGAAGCTTGAAATGTTAAAGCATGAAAAAATGAGTACTGTTCATCAACAAATGAATGTTTGAACAAATTTATTTAATAGTTTTAAAATAATTTATGAATTTATAGAATGTTGTAATTATTTTTCTGTATTATTTATTGCTCTGTGACTAAAACCCCATACTTGTAGTAGCCTATTTGTTCAATTGTTCAGACTTCTGTTCTATGTAGTTGTCTGTATAAATCTGTTTTATATATAAAAAAAATGTAACAGAACAAAACAAATATAACAATTACATTAAAAAACATTTTAGCTGAATTCATTAATGCTACGTTTACAGTTTTTGGTGCAAATTTTTAAATTTACATTAATACCGCAACTAGTTCCTGCAAACAATGGTCAGCAAGACCACTCACTCACAGCAAAACGCTTCTTTTCAACATCAAAACCATTACAATGTTGTGCATATATTCAAACTGGCAGCTAAACGCAAGGAAAGTTGCAAACACAGAGATCCAGAGCCACTACAATAACACAATTCATTTTGAATTTGAAACCAAACTTTAAGCAACAGTCAAGCCTTTCATTTGTATTTCCTTTGTGTATAATGAATCAGGTCAAAGCACTTTTATCAGTGATGGCCAGACTGTCCTTTATTGGCTTGGGACTTAAAGTACACCGCAATGCCCAATACACTGTTTTCACAAGAAAATGTAGAGAGATTTATGCAAAAACGTATCCATAAGGTTTTGGGAATTGCCTACACGAGCTGAAAGAACTGAAGACTGGTCACCGTAACTGCTTTTGTTCACTAAAACATATGCAGGATTAATCAGCTATAGTCACGACATAAAATGTACAACTTCCATTTACAAAGAAAATGAACATTTGCAAAGTTGAACTAAATTACATTAGTCCCAATATGTCATCAAGGCTGTAAATACTCCATTGTATGCTTCAGCTTGATATGTTCTCATCTTTTTGCAAATTACAGACAATTAATATTACAATTATTTGAATGCCATTTTAGTGGAAAGTAAAACGGGCTAAATATTGAACATGACATGACTTATTCATCAAAAGTCCATGTACTACAACTACAAAGTCGACCAAAAATACAGCAAAAACATTAATACTGTGCACAATTACAATTCAAAATAACTTTTCTATATGAATATATTCAAATGTAATTTATTCCTGAGATGCAAAGCTGAATTTTCTGCAGCCGGTGTCACGTGGTCAAGAATTATATATGTTTTTGAGCACCAAATCAGCGAACTAGAATAATTTCTTATTACCATAAATATTGAAAACCGATGTACTGCATACAAGAGTGTGTGTGACTATTTCAGGTTTCTTTAATTGACAAAGCATTTATTTTAAATAGAAATCTCATCACAAACGTTTTCACGATCAAGTTAATCTCAGTAATATGATAGTCAGAAGTTGTCACGCACGTTGTAAATACTCGATTGTCTGCTACAGTTTGCAAATAATGTCAATTAAACTTATTTTTAGAGACTAAAACAAAGTGATCCGCTACTTTAGCAAGACGAAAATTATTGAATGTCCTTCAAATTTAGTAATTCATCCAAATTTGACACACACCAACTAAAACTGTACAAATAAACACTGCAATAAATACAAATAAACCAGCAAAAATATTCAGACATTCAGCCTGTCTTGAAATGATACATTTTACTAGTTTAGTTGTACAACATTTTGTAAAATTAGATTTACAAAATATGCCAAAACCTCTTTTACCTTCACATATTCTTTGATGAAGCTAGCAGCTTTGATGCCCGTCTCCACGTTAAAACTTATGTCCACTTTCACCTCGGTCTCCTGATCTGTCAGTTTGATGATTGGTACCTTCAAAATTCAAAGATATGAATATAACAATTAATGACCAAGAATTCCCCAAATGTTAAAAATTAAATCAAAAAATCCAAAGGGGATCCATTCACGGGGAACAAAATAAGCAACAACCACTGAATATGAAACGGTTTAACGGAGCGTAGTTGATGCTAAACCAACGGAGGGAAACCCGTACCGTAGCTTTGTCGAGAACTTTGATGGAATAAGGTTCGGCCACATTGTGTTTTCTGAGCGCCTGCTCCAGCAGCTGCAGGGGAGGTTTCTCCCATTTCCCAAACACCACCAGGTCAATGTCACTACAGTGTACAAGAACCAGCCAGATTAGTTCAAATCAACACTCTCTATGAAGCCTAACGAAAGCCCAAATATCACATGAAAACAAAAACATCTTTGCTGTGACATTCATTGTCGTCTTAGTAGTGTTCAGAGTCAAATACATGACTGACTAACATTAACACAAGGGAAATCTTTCAAGCTTTAGAGACCAATTGTTTTTGGACTGTACACGTTTTGTAAGCTACAGATCTAGGATCATTTGTGCCATCCTCACATCTGGAATAAACAAACTGCAATTGATTATTAGTTATTGAAAGACAGCTCAGAGCCAAAAAAGGCAAGCAGGCTATGGTTGTGATTATGACGAAGCACGTGCTCAGATCCCGCCAGTCTGTGAGAGTCATCGAACTGTGAATAATGTTATGACTAAACAGCAACAACAGATCACGAGAGCAACATTACGTATGTTGAGATCTGTTAACGGTCCTGCTCAAAATCTCACTGCTGTGTTGTCACTTAATGTGCAAGATCAAACATGCATTCATTTACCTGGTTGGGAGAAAGAGTCCGGTGCTAAAGCTGCCAAAAATCTGGACCTGAGTACATACAAATACAAAAATCCATTTGAATTTTTGACTTCTCATTTATGATATATTTTTGACTTCTCATTTATGATGCTAATAGCTCAAGTTCATAGACATGCGCTCTTAAGCTGGCTTACATTAGCGGTTGGCCACAACTCCTTGATGACTGACTCTATCCGGTCCACCACCTCCTGTCTCATGGTGGTCTCCTCAGGACGAGGAGACATGAAATTGTAGAAGTCCATGATTTCTTCATGCAACCTTGGAAGAAATGGGAAAAGACTGTAATGGAAAGGCCATTGGTACAATTTAAGAGGTCATTCTTGCATATCCTTCACAAAGAGTCAAAACAAGAATCTTAACATTTGTTTGAACTTGACTGGTCAAATGGTAACCAATAGCCGTTTAGCAAATTCACATGTCAGATCTGGTATAGAAAACAGCCAAATTTCACAACCCAATCAATTGACTATGGATAAAATCAACTGCCAGAAGGATTTAATGCTTGAAACATGGAAACGATACTCCAGATTACAATATAATGAAGTAAAAATCACCATTAACATGTGAAAAAAAACATTAAGCACGAAAACCCTACGAAAAATAACTATACAGAGAAACATGATCAACAGAATGGGAAAAAAATTATAATTTTTAGTGCGGCTGACAAATTTATATGGGATGCAATGTAAAAACTATTATTCAACCTTTACATTTGGTCCTCCAAATTGTGAATATTTGGTAACATCCTTGATGAGCCGATTAGACTTTCATTTTAGTTTTTAATCCTTTTTACAATTCTATTTCATAAAAATGCACATATGAAATAGTTATCACTTGTAGTTAGTCTGTTCTACACCAGTGTCTCTAAACGAAACTTTAAGCTACCTTAGACTTATTCCTTTCCCTAGAAAATTAGAAGAGCTGGAAATACCAAGAAAACCCAACGTCCACCAAGCTTAAACACCGAAACAGTATTTTGCACCTATGAGTGTATGACACAGAAATGCTGTCAAGGACTCACTAGGTTTTGGGACACAGTCACTGCCTCATTCGGTTCCAGATTCTTTCGTGGAACAATTCCAGAGGTCTGGAAACATCCACCGCAAACATGACAAGTTCATGCAACGGATTCATCTCTTCTTACAAGCCTACAATTGCTGGGTTGCTAAAGACTTAAGCATGCATTGTATTAAGTGTCCAGTGTTGTACTCATAAATCAGCAAACACCAAAACTGAATCCAGCCGACAGCCAACATTAATGGACAGGCGATGACAGCAAACGTAACACAAAACTGTTAGTTAAAAGCTATTTTCAGACGTAGGGTAAACGTACCTATTAAGATCAGCGAAATCTACATGGAGACATTTTTAGTGCACAAGATATTGGTTTCAGTCCAAAAAAAAGGACTGAACACATTAAATGTTATTTTAAATGGCAAAAGTATTTCAATTAAGATATACCTCATTAAATTCACAAAGTCTGGCTGTGCTTAATGGGTACATTTCTGTGCCCTTTAAGCACACCCCAGTTCCCATTAAGCTCACATCATATTTAATTTAAAAATGAGTTTATTTTAAAGAAAAAGTCTAAAAATACAAATCTGTCAAACAAATCTTCCTCAGATTTAGTCTGGAGAAGTTGATGCTAGTTGCCAAAGATCAGAGCCAGTCTGCAGATTCGAGTCGACAGCATCCATAGAAAAACGATTAACTTAAAACGACAACCATCAGTTAATATCTGAAGTCTGTTTCTGAAGTGTTCACACAGACGTTCAGTGTGAAAGAGCTTAAAGAGAGCACACTGAGCTTAACTGGAACAGCAACCATTTTTAATACATTTAATGTCATATTTGACAAATGACAGGATTTGTGCGAACTAAATAGTCTAGGTCATGCTTTAAGTTCATACATATTTTAATATGAACAACTATTATTAACAAGGTCTATGAAATTATACCCTTTCTTATGGATGTCACACTGAAGCGATGTGATTTTCATACCCTTTAAGCTCACCTTAAAATAATATGACATTTTTCAAAATTACAGCACTGTAAAACGACAGACCAGCAATAAACGGTCAATTTATAATATTGTGGATTTACAAATACCAGCCAGTAATGCCTGTGAAGTAATATGTTAGCGTACCACACAATCTTAATACAGCTAAATTAGTCAGATTTTAAAATAGTTGCATCTCAGTCAAATAATTGTCAAATCCTAACAAAGCTTATTTGTTCAGCTTTCAAATGACATACATTTCAATTTAAAATAAATAAATTAAACAATTGAACCTTTGACTGTTACATGTTTGGTTCTCGGTTTAACGAGTAACGTTAGTTGTTGACTCGAAACAATTCTTGAATGACTCGTTCACAACGGTTCAACCGATTCACTGATTTAAAAGATCCGAATCAAAAGATAGAATCGCTGAAGAATCGGAATCGCTACAAACGGTTTAAATCAGACGCACGCATTCCACAAGTGACCCAACCCACAGACCGCAGCGGCTCCGAACCGAACCCAGGACACCCCGGCTAACGTGCTAAAGCTAATTCCCCGGCCCAACACGACAAAAAAGGCCCACTGGCACGAAAAGGCCACAGAAAGACGGCGTAACATTATAACGTCGCCGTTATAAATCAAGCTCATCTCACCCGTCAACCCCTGGGTTATATTTCCTCGTCGTCCACGGCGTGCCGGAGTTGTCATAATTGTCGTTAGTCCAGCTAGAGAGCAAGTAGTTTATCCCATAGGTGCTGGCTTTATTGTCGCTTTTCCTCCGGGCCGGATGATGGTGGTGGTGGTGATGGTGGCTGTGAACCGCTGCCGGGTGGGACGGGTGCCGCTTGATGTAACTCTGCTGCTGCTCTTGATGGAAATGCCGTAGATGAGGATGAGGAGGGTGTTGATGATGGTTTACATTATTCAGCACGCTCTCGCTGCAAGTAAAAAACGCATGCTCCTTGTTCATATTCCCAGCGGTCATATTAGGGCTTGTAACGTTAACGTTAGTCCTTATTTTAGAGCAGCTGGACGCCGGATCCGCCACCGAACCGGTCTTTTGCGTCATTTCGCCGTCTCCCGTGTTTCCATTTAACGCGCGAGCCGCAGTGCCGTTGACTGTAATGTTAGTGCTGTTATTTGCATTGGACGCGACAGTCTTATAAACGTCAAACGCCGGAGAATTGACACAGAGGTTGTTGTGGTGCTGACCCGTGTTAGTCCGGTTTACCTGAGACGTCTCCCACACACGCATCCATAAAGCGTTCGCAGGACCTTTCTGTTCCGGCTGAGTCCAAGCGACCCTCGGATCCATTCAACTCGTCTTTCTAACAGCCCTGTCAAACAAACGGACACCGTGTTCAGCGGATACGTTTGAGTCCGGACCGCGAGAAACGGGGAAAATAACGACGTGCCAAACGACGGGTATCAATTTGTGGCCATTTCCCCCCCGCTAGCAATAAACTGTTAGCTGAACTATACAGTGTTTCCAATATGGCGTATCCTATTCCATTGAACCCCGAAATCCAGTACGCATGTGTCGGATTTAAACCATCGGGGCAGCACCCCCCTCCCCAGACTCCACACCGAGCAGGCGCAATCGAGCAACCCCACCTTTCTGAACGACTTCAAAGCGAGGGGCACACTTTTGAATTTACAACCCTGCCTAAAATCGACCTACAGCGCGAGCGAGGCGACGCGCGAGAGCTGAGAGCAGCTTTTACAATGGCCGTGTGAGGAAATAATAGCGTAGTGATGCATCTAGATTTTATTATTCTTTATTATTTTATTTCATTGTTTCATAGTGATCTTCCATTTATATCACATTTTAAAGACACCAACACAAAAATAGGCCTAAACCACAACAAACAAACAAACAAACAAAGAACAGATACTCCCAGCACAGCTTATACATATTGCAAGTAACCACATGACAACACATTTAGAGTTTATTAAGTGCATATATATATATATATACATTTACATTTAGCAGACACTTTTATCCAAAGCGACTTACAAAGGAGGACAACAGAAGAAATCAACTGTAGTATTAAAACAACTAAAAACAGATCCGAAACTAAAAGCTAAAACGTTATAAATACTACATATACACATTTTAAAAATAAATAAATAAAATAAAAATTACAAATGCATACAAGATAATAAAAAAACTGAATATTTAAGTGAAAAAACAAAAAATAAATCTAAGAACAATTCAAAATATTAAAGAACAAAAGGTAATTAATAATAATTATAATAGAACATTACGCCAGCACGCACGCCCGCACGCCCGCACGCCCAGCACGCACGCACGACACACACACACACAACACACACACACACACCACACACACACGCACACGCACACACACACACACACACACACACACACACACACACACACACACACACACACACCCACACACACACCCACACACACACACACACCCACACACACACACACACACACACACACACACACACACACTCACACTCACACTCACACTCACACTCACATCACACTCACACCACACACACACACACACACACACACACACACACACACACTTATAAAATCATATATATATATATACATGATCTCATTTCTATTTAGTTTGCTGAAGCATTAAAATAACTCAAATTAAATAAAACTTAATAAAATATCTATAAAGACACAATAAATTCAGACATAATCTAACTAAAATGAAAATAGATAACAAATACAATACATCTTTATTGTCAACCATGGATGAAATGTGTCTTTGACCACACCAGCGAAGAAGAAATACACACACAAACACACAATACTACAAAACACATAGAAAAACATCATACTGAATCACACCTTTCGGTTAAGAAATCCGACCGCAGCAGGTACACAGATCTTTTATAGATTTTTGTCTTTGCTCTAGGCATTAAACATCGTCTCCAGAGGGCAATAAAACAAATTGATCACACAGAGGTTGAGTTGCACGGGTCTTTTAAAATACACTTCGCTTTCCCAGCACATCTTGAGGCGTAAACCTCACCCAACTTACTCTGTGGTCTGCCGATGGTTTTACTAGCTATGTTAGTGACTCTTGCCAGACTATATTTCTGGTGCCCATACCATTAAGTTAAATTACAGGTCAGCACACTCTCTACCAATGATTTGTAGGCAATCTCCAATGTTATTCACAGCCCTGTGGGGATCCTACGTTCAGGGTGATGGAGTTGGAGGTGAACTGGCCCATTTTCACCACTTGTGGTCTGCCGGTGAGGAAGTCTTGAATCCAGTCACAGAGTGAAGAGTTTAGGCCGAGGTCTGAGAGTTTGACAGCTAGCTTGGTGGGGACTATAGTATTGAAAGCTGAGCTATAGTCGATGAAAAGCAGCCTTACATAGTTGCCATTTTTGCTGTCAATGTGTGAGAGGGACGAATGCAGGACCTGAGAGATGGCATCATCAGTAAACATATTTGGGCGATAGGCAAACTGAAGAGGGTCCAAAGTAGCAGGGATGGAGGAGCAAATGTGTTTCTTTACAAGTCTCTCAAAAACCTTCATGACTGTTGATGTGAGGGCAACTGGGCGATAGTCATTCAGGCAAGAGGGTTTACTGTTTTTAGGCACAGGGATGATGACAGATTTTTTAAATGAGGTGGGAACCACAGAGGTAGTGAGGGACTCATTGAAGATGGATGTAAACAAACCAGCAAGTTGATCAGCACAGGACCTCAGAACACGGCCAGTAATCCCATCAGGTCCGGCTGCTTTCCTGACGTTCACTCTCTTTGCATCACATTAATTAATTTCATTTTAAAATATATTCAAATAGATGTTTTAAATATTAATCCTATTTCATATTATTATAGTTATTTTTCAGATCAAATAAATGCATACTTAGTGAACATAAAATACTTCTTTGAAAACATAAAAACATCTGAATTATTCCAAACCTTTGGCTTACAGTGTATATCTGAGGCATATGATAAAACAAGCTTAACTATTAAAAAAGATGGATAAAATACTGTTTCACAGTATTACACTACAGGATGTTTACAAGCAATTTACATAACCTTCCACATCTCAGCGTAAATGAACACTGAAGACACATAACTCTCACCATACTTCATACATTACACCTGTAGGTATTATGAGAGCACCTGCTGCATGTCAAAACATGCCAGCGAAGGTAAACGAGGATGTCACAAGCATACCTTATATACAAAAACAGCTGTATTTGGATCGAGTTGAATTTGTGACACTGTTGTTGTACATTCAAAGTAGAAAAGATATTATGGTAACGCTACCATGATTTCTACAATTAGTATGTATCTTACAATAAAGCATAAAAGCAAAACAAAACAAATGTTACATAAAAATAATCTGTCCTTTTAAGGCAAGGCATGTGCGTCTTTGAGAGCAGCACTCGCTCTTGGGATTCTTCTGGTTATTGATCTTAATACTTCATTTTGACAGCTTCATGTACCGACCTTACTGCGTATCACCCCTGCCATCTGTTGACGGGAAGCTCTTGGTAAACGTCAGGGGAAGGTGTTTGGCAGAAGGTGCGTTTAGTTGTGCTCCGACTGGAGGCTTTATGGTAATGACAAACGATGACATCCAATAATAAATCCATTCACTGTTATGCCCCTGTTGAAATTCATCCAATTTAATCTCTTAAACCTTCTGAACAGTCCACTTTTGGAGGTTAAAGATTGCCACATTAATCAGTAAACATAATGCAAATTTAAAATTGATTTTCATAACTTTTAAAGAGATTTTATTTGAACACTCTCATTTTCATTAAACAGGAGGTTTCAGAATTTTTCAGTTTTCAGAAATGTTCAATCCAAACTGCCACAGTGGCAAATTCGCCATAAAGGGCTGAATATTTTAGATCAGATGTGTGTATAACATGATTAATGGTCCTGCTATTGTCACACTTGCAGTACATGGTTAAAAGTTCTCTCTTCAGCAGATAAATCATGTGTTTCCTCACGCTTTCTGAGCTTGGAAAGCCTTGTATCCATCACGATCAGAATGGATCATATTTTGCGGACACATTGTTACGGTCTTGAAGAAGAGGTGGATAATAGGGGACGTCTGGATTATGGCAGCAGCTGCCTGCCATGTGTATCTCATCTCATCTGAGACACGGTATGATCTCTTATAGTCAGAGCCGGACAAAGTACACAACTCCATTACTCGAGTGAAAGAACAGATACTGCTGGTCAAATTTTACTCCATTACAAGTGAAAGTTGTAAAGACAGATTTTACTTAAGTAGAAGTACTTGCTTTTAAAAGTCCTTCAGTACCAAAAGTTAATTTATTTTTTATGTCAACGCACTGGTTTATTATTGTTGCATCTAATACTTGCAATACAACTGAAGCAACTTACAATACATTACACCTACTGAATACACTGACTAGCTCGTAGTATCTTTGGAATAAAGAGCTTTTAGGCTGTTATGGGGGGGGGAAACAAGCAAAAACAAAAAATATATAATAATAGTAATAGGGCTGTCAAATTGGCTGAAAAACTAAATTCGAATTTTATACTAAAATATTATCAAAATTTGAATTATATTCGAATTTAAAAGGCATAAATTCATTTAGAAAAAAAAGCGTTTGGCTTCTCTCCTGAGGCTACAAGAGGGCGCATCGAGCAAAATATTACCAAATGCACGTTTCTTCAAATTAGGGCTGGGCAATATGAGCAAACATTCATATCTCTGTATTTTTTGGTTGATTTGCAGTATACGGTACATATCTCGGTATTTTGTATTTGGATTTAACAAATAAATAAAGTGAATGTAACCAAGTAGGTATATATATATATATATATATAAATGTGCAAAAAGGGTTAACATCGCATTACATTCTAACATTGCGATCTAAAATAAAAAAGAATGCTTTTAAAGCAAAGTTAAATTTACTAAACTAAAAAAAAAAAAAAAAAAAAAAGCACAGACTAGGCTAATTGAGTAAAAAGTTTGCTAGGAAGCTAGTAATAATGTTTTTTTTTAAATGTCTTTGGTTTCTCTTGTGTGAGACGCGAGTGCAACGATGATATATGTCCCTCTAGAAAATGCAATAAATATGCGTTCTGTGTGAACGGCTTGGTTTCAGTTTTGAGGTAAACAGCATCTTCTCCACATTGATGTTCTCTTTTACCGCAATATTGTGAATGTGCAGCACTGCATCGAGTGGGTTCAACTGGACAGGCTAAAAAAAGCATTAAAATGCAACGACACCTCGTCATCGCATCTCGTGTGCCAAGCTGCCTGACGGATACCTACAATTCAAATGCAGCGTTTTGCATTCGAATGTGGATTTTTATTTTAAATTCGATGAATATTCGAAATTCGATTTTTTTTTGACAGCCCTAATATGTAACACCCCCACAAAAGCAGTGATCTGTGATCTCACACAGCTCTGACAGTATGCACACACATCTATGAGTAGCCATTCATCCACATTTGAACAGAGTGGACAGTGAAATCCTGTAAATACGGAGTAATGAGGAAGAGAAAAAAAAAATCAAACCAGCTTTAAAACCCAGCAACACAACTGTAGCAGTATAACTTTACGACAGTAACACTGCTTTAACAAAAAAGGAAACCGGCAAGACTTATTTAACATCAAAAAAAAAAAAAATGTTCTCTAATCTACTTTGATGTTACACACAGATCGGTCTGTGCAGTGCTGCTTCAAGTCCAACACCTGTTGCGTCTTATTAGGAGACACAAACTTCAGTGGTTCTCAACCGGGCGGCGCGAGTGAAACTAAAATATAATATAGCTTTATAGGACATATATAAATAAATAATATTTGGGGCGGGGCCGAGAGCCGTAGGAACGGAGCACATACACAATTAAGCGGAAGGATAAAAAATGACGCAGAGGAAGAGAGAGAGACCAGACAATGGTGTTTTGTGTATTGAGTCTAAAATATATGTTCCCGTCCCGCCTCCTTCCTGCCCACAATAGTGCCGAAACCCGGAGGAAGGAGGGACAACTCAAAGAGCCCTCTTATTATCGGGGCAGCAGGAAAGAAGCGGGGATGCGGTGGTGCCAATAGGCACCGGAAGACTCGCTGCCGTGCTCCTGGGTCGAGGGGTGGCTGCCGTCGCGAGTCGCCCCGTTCGCCTGGAGGCAATGCTGGTGGGGAGGAGCAGATGGCGCTTTCGGAGAGCCGCAGGTCAGTGGTTCTCAGTAACGGGCGGCGCGAGATTCCGGGAACCGGACCGAGATGTTTTTTTTTCTTTCCTCTCTCTCCCCTCTCTCCTCCTGAATTCCTTCCGTCTCCCTTTCTCTCAGCCTCTCGTCTGTCCCTAAAATCGCCGCGGCCGCCCTATCCCCCCGGGCGAGGGGGGGGGAGAAGAGCGCAATATAGCCGATGGGGGAATTATCGGGCCGAGAGCCTAGGAACGGAGCACTAATGTTATGATTAATATCCCACGGAGGAGTACATATATGGAAGAGAGAAGAACCAGGCAAATAAATACCGGCCTCGCTCCGTTTCCTACGGCTCTCGGCCCCGCCCCAGTACCACCTCTCTGCGTATTCTGTGATGTTCTGTGTTTCGGAGCAGCTCAAGCCGTTTATCATTGCGCTGTGTCAAATACAGACTGAACGACGGTTTAAAACCGCTGTATGAGCATATGATACGCAAACTACAGCTCTCGGCTGGATAAAAGAAGCCAGTGTCATGCTAGTAGTGTCACTGACTCACCGACCACACTATCCACATACACCAGATCACAATCACCAGATTACTAATTACCACCACCTGTATCCACTTCCCAGTCCTCATATAAGTCTACTCACCTCATTCCCTCGTCGGCTGGTCTCGAGGTTGTACGCTGTTCATTACCTGCTATCCTTCCTGTTGGAATCCTGATCCTCCAGTTGAACTTTCCTGCAAGAACGAGATAAGGACTGTTATCTTCCTTTTTGTGAGCTTCATATGACCATTTATGTTGGATCTCACCTGGTTGAATCCACTTTCTGTTTGTGATAATAAAAGAAGCTCTTATTGCCAGAACTCACATTGTGCCTCTCCTTCCTGTGTGTGACAGAAGACCAGCCCCGTAAAAGATATATAGGATTTCATCTGCAAGATGGAGACACCGGATCCCTTGCCACCCAATCTCTTCTCCGAACTAGTCCAAACACTCCGTGAATCACTTCAGCCACCTCCCGTCACTTCATCTGCCTCCGCATGTCCCATGGCCAAGCCCGTGACTTACTCCGGTGAGGCGGACGCATGCAGTGGATTCCTTCTCCAGTGCTCGCTCTACTTCGAGATGCAACCGCATCAATTCGTAAGCGACAGAGCTAAGATCGCTTTCATTATGTCCCTACTATCGGGGAGAGCCCTTCAGTGGGCGGAATCGATCTGGAATTCTCGCAGCCCAGTAGTGCGTTCCCTGAACACTTTTGTGGACCACTTTCGGGAGGTATTTGGCACTTCCACATCAGCGATCTCCGCGCACGATGAGCTCTTTCGTCTACGGCAAGCAGGAATGTCCATTCACCTCACCTGCAGCATCCAGTTTTTTCTTTGTGCGCGAAGAAAGACGGGGGCTTACGTCCCTGCATCGATTATCGTGTTCTCAATTCCCAAACTGTCAAATTCGCCTATCCACTTCCTCTGGTCCCTACCACCTTGGAAGAACTCCGGGGAGCTAGCATCTTCACAAAGCTAGATTTACTTAATGCTTACAATCTAGTCCGCATCCGAAGGGGTGATGAATGGAAGACCGCCTTTATAACCCCTTCTGGCCACTATGAATACCGGGTGATGCCATATGGCCTCTCAAACTCACCGTCAGTATTCCAGAACTTCATGAATGAGGTCTTCAGAGACATGCTCCACCGATTCGTCATCGTCTACATAGATGATATTTTAATTTACTCACCTAACCTAGCTGAACATCAACAACACGTCACCCAAGTACTTCAACGTCTTCGCCAGCATCACTTATACCTCAAGTTGGAAAAATGCGAGTTTTACCAATCCACTGTCCAGTTCCTCGGTTACGTCATAACACCAGATGGAGTGCAGATGGACCAGGGGAAGGTGGAGGCAGTACGGAACTGGCCTCAACCCACCACGGTAAAGGAACTGCAGAGGTTTTTAGGATTCGCTAACTTCTACCGCCGTTTCATCGCCCAATACAGCCAAATGTCTGCTCCACTCACTTCTCTCCTCCGTCACAAACCTAAGTCGTTATCCTGGACGCCAGAGGCCACCCAGGCCTTTCAACATCTGAAATTTGCCTTCTGCTCCGCACCGGCTCTGTTTCATCCTAACCCTACCCTCCGTTTTGTGGTAGAGGTAGACGCTTCAACCCTGGGAGTCGGTGCGGTGCTATCCCAGTGGAAGGGTGAACCCCCAGTAATAACCTTTCGAGGTTATTACTGACCATAAAAACCTCCAATACCTCCGTGATGCAAAACGTCTCAACCCACGACAAGGACGGTGGGCCCTATTTTTCACCCGCTTTCGATTCACTGTAACCTATCGTCCCGGTCACAAGAACCTCAAAGCGGATGCACTTTCCCGCCTTCATCAACCAGATCCATCCCCGGAATGCCCAGAACCCATTCTCTCTCCTACCGTGTTTGTCTGCCCTATTGAATGGGCCCTGGATGATCAAATTCGAGCCGCCACTCTGGACGAACCTGCTCCGCTGGGAGTCCAGAAGGGAAGAGTTTTGTACCAACTGCTCTACGCCTCGCCCTTCTGGACTCTGTTCATTCTTCTCCGGGATCGGGTCACCCAGGCAGCCAACGAACCCTCTCGCTTCTCCGGAACAGATACTGGTGGCCCAACATGGCTCGGGATGTCGCCCGCTACATCAAGGGTTGTTCGGTCTGTGCCATTGCATCTACACCGCGTCGTCTGCCAGAAGGCAAGTTGGTTCCATTACCCATTCCGCGCCGACCCTGGTCCCATCTCGGAATCGACTTTGCTACTACCTCCCCGCTCGAATGGTCACACATCTAATTGTTATCGACAGATTTCAAGGCCTGCAAAATCATCCCTTTACGGCTACCCACAGCAAGACGGCTGAAGCTCTATTCCAACATTGCATCTACACCGCGTCGTCTGCCAGAAGGCAAGTTGGTTCCATTACCCATTCCGCGCCGACCCTGGTCCCATCTCGGAATTGACTTTGCTACCGACCTCCCCTCCTCGAATGGATTCACCACCATCTTAGTTGTTATCGACAGATTTTCAAAGGCCTGCAAACTCATCCCTTTACGGGGGTTACCCACAGCATTGGAGACGGCTGAAGCTCTATTCCAACACGTCTTTCGGAATTTTGGTATACCTGAAGATATTGTTTCCGATAGAGGACCACAATTTATCTCCAGGGTTTGGCATGCATTCTTCCGTCTGCTAGGAGTAACCGTCAGTTTATCTTCAGGTTACCATCCCCAGTCTAATGGCCAGACCGAACGTAAGATCCAGGAGATTGGGCGTTATCTCCGAGCCTACTGTCACGAACACCAAGACAGCTGGAGCCAGTATCTTCCCTGGGCTGAGTACGCTCAAAATTCCCTGCGACAGGAAACAACAGGTTTGACACCTTTCCAGTGCATACTTGGATATCAACCTCCACTCTTCCCGTGGACCGGAGAACCCTCTGAAGTCCCTGCAGTTGACTATTGGTTCCGTGAGAGCGAGAGGGTATGGGACTCAGCACACATCCATCTTCAGCAGGCAGTTCGGAGACATAAGATCAATGCCGATGTCCGTCGCACCACAGCCCCGCTGTACCGACCAGGAGACCAAGTCTGGCTCTCCACATGGGACATCCGTCTCGGCTGCCCTGCAAAAAGCTGAGTCCCCGTTACATCGGTCCTTTTCCTATCTTAAGGCAGATCAATGAAGTGACATATAAACTCAAACTCCTAATCACTACCGCATCTCACCCACCTTCCATGTCTCCCTACTCAAACCATTCACTAACCCTCTTCTTCCTCCTTCCACAGAACCCGAGATACCTCCTCCCCCCGAAGTCGACACCAACGAAACCATCTACCGAGTCAAAGACATCTTAGACTCCCGACGGCAGGCGGCCGTCTCCAATACCTCGTGGATTGGGAGAGATACGGTCCCGAGGAGAGATCATGGGTGGACAGAGATGATATCCTGGATCCATCACTCCTCACAGACTTCCATCAGTTCCACCCAGATCGACCGGCTCCCAGGGGGCGAGGTCGTCCTCGCCGTCGGTCGCGGGCGCCAGGAGTCACCCGCGGGGGAGGGGGTACTGTCACTGACTCACCGACCACACTATCCACATACACCAGATCACAATCACCAGATTACTAATTACCACCACCTGTATCCACTTCCCAGTCCTCACATAAGTCTACTCACCTCATTCCCTCGTTGGCTGGTCTCGAGGTTGTACGCTGTTCATTACCTGATATATTTCCTGTTGGAATCCTGATCCTCCACACTCCTGCAAGAACGAGATAAGGACTGTTATCTTTCTTTTTGTGAGCTTCATATGACCATTTATGTTGGATCTCACCTGGTTGAATCCACTTTCTGTTTGTGATAATAAAAGAAGCTCTTATTGCCAGAACTCACTTTGTGCCTCTCCTTCCTGTGTGTGACAAGTAGCCTAAAGTTTTGATGGATGACGATTGTAATTAAGGTAAACAACAGTGACATACAGGATCGTGCATTAGGGAGAGTGGTGTCCGTTATTTGATGCTCAAACGAACCGTGTATGTGCACTCTCGGCTCACTCATCCCTATAACATCATATTTCTGCTTGAATACAGCTCAGTATATTCACGTAGTTAAATACAGCGAGTGTTTATGGATGCTTGCGTGTTTTGGAAAAGTTTGTGAGGATCAGAGGCATTTATGTACAGATGGGCATCAGATGCTCTAAACTGCTCATTCTGACAGAGGAACTGTTCACTGTGGCGCCTTCAGATCGATGCGTTCAGAATGGTTTCATTTGTATTTTCCTGTGTTTAGTGATTCTGAATGGACCCATATAGTAGTTTATAAGCAGTCTTTATAGTTTGGTATGGTAGGTTGACTTGTGCTTAGATGTTAAAATTACTGTTTAATTGTGTTTTACAAACTTTTACATTTTTGCAAAGTAAAAAAGGAAATAATTCAAAATAAAATAGTAATACTTTCTTTTAATTAAATAAAAAGTGGTTACATATTTATTAAAATCAGTGTGCTTTTAGTTTCTCCGAAATATTATAGTATATATTAATATTTTGCATTAGTTTTAATTTTATATATTTTTTTATTTTAACTTTAGTTAATGTTTCAGCAATTTTGTTGTGTTTTTGTCATTTTGATTGGTTCTTGCTTTTTGACTTTTGTGTTTTTTTTGTGTTAAAAAATCATAAAAAAACTGAAATATTTGTGGGGAAAATGTAAATGTCGCAAAGCAAACAGTCCAAAAATAGGCTTCATATTTTTTTTCACTTATTTATGTTATAATTATTATTTCATATGATTTTTTAATTATGACTTTTTTAGTTTGTTTGATAATTGCAATAACATTGAGCAAGAATGCATTGTTTCATACAGTTATATCATACTTGTGGTGGGCCATTCCTCTGCTGGACAGCACAATGAGAGTGAAGAGAGCAAAAGCTGCACTATGGACCGAGTTACACACCAAAAAAGTTTGCTCCTGAGACATACTCAAACAAGGGGGCATGACATTTGATTGGAAGACATCACACAAACAATCAGTTTCCAAAGCAATACGAAACAATTTCAAACCTGTCTCAAAGCAGAGAAATGGCATCACATGAGTCTTATTAAGTCCATCTGACCAGCATATTGTCTTTTTAATATGTCAGAAAAAAGCATGTCTGATTCATCACTTATACATCAAACAAAAGAAGAACACGCCTTTGGATTTAAACAACTTTGACGCACTGGATTCAATTGAAATCCATTTGTTTTGGCAAAACAATGCAAATTGTTTTTGACGCGATTCATTTTTGTTGAAGGCTTACCAACATTATTATGCATATTGTGATTTTTTTATTTAAATATTTTCTTTTTTTGATAATACCCTGTAAAGTTGTGATGGCACCTTTGAAACACTTGCCCTTACAAAATAAAGAAAAAAGTAAGTTATGTAAAAGATGAGTGCATTTGCATCTTGCTTGGACACTGACTGACTGTATGGGAAAAGAGATAGAATTAATGTCACAAACTATTAGGATCTCTGGAGCAGGGTGGTCCTGACAAGGCAATGAGTCACGAACAGAAAGGGCATCTATTTTTATTTTCTTGCAGAGGCAAAGCCAGACTCAAATGGAAACAGAAACTCAAAACAGCACTGATTAGACCACCCATCTGAGCTGTGTGTGCTGTGGTTCAAATGACCCGTGTTCTGTTCTGAATACTCTTGAATATGTATATTGCTACTAAATTTCATGATCATTTTTACATTTAGAACGTTCATATATTGTGGTAAAATCAAAAGCCTGTTTGTAAAATGCAAAACTGCATGATGCTGTTACTCAAATTTTGTGATTGTTTCATGCGAAACATGGTAAAGATGTTGTGCACTAACATTTAGAGCATTTCAATACACTATTTTAGGCCACACTTCCCACTCTAACACATTTCCAATTCATATATGGTGCTGTCAGTCTGATAATCACTGTCTTACCTGTAAGTATCTTATAGCCCGTCTCTCCAGGCTTACGGAGGTTTCTGAGTAGGCATGGGCCGGTATGAGATTCTCACGGTATGATAACCTTAGAGAAAAATACCACGGTTTCACGGTTTTGCCATTACAGGTCTAAAATATGTTATTTTTAAATGTCTGGGTAGAAAACAACAACTTTTTCCCCCACTGAACACAATATATTTTATTTTTAAGAAACATATAGAACATTTTGGAACCGTAAACATATCAAGCTAAATAATTCAAATACATAGTTGAATTATTCTTAATTAAATTAAGTGCAGTCACTTAAGTAAGCCTAAAACTTGCAGCACAGCAATAATCAGAAAATAAATAAATTATTTTCTGTAAAATAAAAAAAAACCTTATAAATGAAAAAAAAAGGCAGTCACTTAAAGTGAGCCTAAACCTGCAGCGCAATAATCAAAACAATATCTGTAAAAGATAAACCTTAAAGTCATTAAACCTGCAGCTCAACAAGGTTTTGGAGACATGCTCACATTCTACACATTCATCTAAGTTCGAAGCTGTGAGGTACGTGGATGTGTGTGTGCACACAAGGAGAGAGAGCGTGAGTGCACACACACACACACACACACCACACAAACACACACACACACACAACACACACACACACACCACACACACACACAACACACACACACACACACACACACACACACACAACACACCACACACACACACACAACACACACACACACACACACACACACACACACACACACACACACCACACCCAACACACACTCACACACACACACACACACACACACACACACACACGCACACACACACGGTCTCTCTCCGTACAACACTCTAACAGAGGCAAAGTTTGTTTCTTAAATGTCATGATTTGAACATCTGTAAACACTGGTAGCAGGGGGCTTACATGTATAGAAGTGATACCAGCTAAATGTAATTATTGAACTAAATCGCAGAAACGTAGTACTTCAGTCTGCTATTCCCCGCTCTGTGAAGTAACGCGAGGGAGGAGAGGAGAATAGTTGACGTTATTAGCTAGTTAATTAGTCATGTTATCTGCCTCGGTAGCAAGCCAAATAGTATTTACTTCGACACTGAAACAAACGACGGGCGGGTGAGTCTCTGTCTCGATCGAGGGAGAAATTATAATTTCCATCTTTGACGACACGTAAAAAACTGCGCATACCGCAGAAACGGTATAACGGAAAATTTTAGTGGTTTTGAAACCGTGACTTTTCCAAACCGCGGTATACCTTGAAACCGGTTATCGTCCCATGCCTATTCCTGAGTATATGGTCAGAGTGAATATTAATGAGGCATCCCATGAACCACATACAAGACCTGGAAAAAAACGAATACATTTACAATATGAAAAAATATCTTATGCTCACCAAGGCAAAATACAGTAAAAAAATGTAATACTGTAAAATATTATTATATTTTTTATGTATTTTATTTTAGTTTTCTATTGTAATATATTTAAAAATATAATTTATTCCTGTGATCAAAGCTGAATTTTCAGCATCATTACTCCAGTCTTCAGTGTCACACGATCCTTCAGAAATCATAATAATATACTGATTTACTGCTCAAGAAACATGAAAATATTATTATCAGCAGCATTGAAAAGAGTTATGCTGCTTCATATTTTTTGAAAGCCATGATACAGTTTTTAAAGGATTTGTTGATTAATACAAACTTCAAAAGAACAGCATTTATTTGAAATACAAATATTTTGTAACATCATAAATGTTTTTACTCTCACAATGTGTACTTGCTGAATTAAGTATTTATTTTTATATATATAAAAAAATATATATAACAAAATGATTCAACAAAAGACCTCTAGGGAATACAGATGTATACTGGGAATGTTCAATACAAATCATACCTTTGCAAATAATGGAAAATGAACATGAGCAGAAGAAGCTGGTTGAGCAGGTGTATTATCTTTGCACACGGGCTCCATAGCACCAAACTCAAAGGCACCAGAACACCGGCAGCCAGAGCCGATCCTAGACTTCTGGGGGCCCTACGCAAAACTGTGTCACCGGGGGAGGGGGGACGTGACGCATTTGTCCGCGGGACGCATTTGTCCGTGTTTCACTCCGTCTCGGCTCGAGAAACATGTCTCTTCCGCGGCTCGCTATGCATTCAATCCATTTTTAGTCTCGAGCAAGAGACTTTCACGTAGAAAGGGCGTCAGCGCCGCATTACAATAAATTATCATTCATGTTTTCATAGCTGCTGGCCAAATTACAAAACGAAACTAAAATGAAATCATCTTTGAGAGCAAGGGCCCCCTGGTGTTTCGGGGGCCTATGCAGCTGCGTATTCTGCGTATAGGGAGGATCGGCTCTGCCGGCAGCTCCTGAACGAACCAGGCAAATTTAACATTAGGCGCGTTCGACTTTAAGCGGCGCTGCGCAGAATACTCAGTGTATGACACCAAAGTACCGCGAGAGCCATTCGAAAGCATAGAATCCACCTGCTCTCTTATCGCTCTCGCGGTACTTTCATTCACTGACCGTTCTATGCAGCGCCGCTTAAAGTCGAACGCGCCCATTGAGAATCCATACATGCTGGATGCATATCTGCCATAGGGCACGTGCTCAAAGAGTAAAGTCACAAAAGTTATGAATGCCATAACCATCATCAAGTACGATGCACAATCCAAAACGTACACTTCTTGCTCCTCCGAGGAGAATAATATATTCAGAATAGCGTCCATAGTTGTAGAAGAAAGACTGGTCTAGTACTGTTTTGCGTCCCTTGTCAGTGTCGGGCGATTGCTTGGCCATTTATTATGCTTAACAGGAAAGTGTGTTCAGGTGAATTGGAGTAGTATTTTGTTAGATGGGTATAAAAAGCGTAGTTTACCGCGGCAGCCGTCGTGTGAAGCCCTCCTCGTGAGAAGACCGAAGAGTGTAAAGACCATCAACTCTACCGTACGACCAGGAAGGGACACCGGCAAAGGATATAAGTATCGCTTTTTATTTATCTTCTTTCTTACTGCTTGTTTCACTTCTGTTTTAGTTTTTATAACCAATTCTTACTATGTGTAAGTTGTTGTTTGTTAGCATGTGTTTTTGACAGTGTTCTTTTTTAGGATTACTGATAAACTACTGGCATTTGATATATCTATTTTAATTTAAGATAAATTATGTCTGAATTTCATATGTCTTTATAGGTATTTACTTTAGTTTTAATAAATTGGAGTTATTTTAGTAACGTTACTTCAACATACTACATGGAAATGAAATAACATATGCATATATGGGTGTTTGGCTTAGTGTCATGTTAGAATCATTATTTTACTCATACCTTTTGGTTGTTTTAATATTTTGAATTGTTTTTAGATTTATTTTTTGTTTTCATTTAAATGTTTAGTTTTGAAATGTTGTTGTATGCATTTGTCATTTTATTTAATTTCTTCATTTTTTTTAAATGTGTGTATATATAGTATTTATAGAGTTTTAACTTATAGTTTACTTTTTCTTAATTGTAAGTCGCTTTGGATAAAAGCGTCTGCTAAATGACTAAAAAGTAAAGTAAAAGTAAAGTAAAGAAAGGTTCAGGTCGCCTAATGTTTTGTAACTCGTGTACAACACAAACTAACAACAGCATGGAGGAAACTGGAAGACCCGCCCATCTCACTGGGGTTCGCCAATCAAGAAAGGCGGTGGGCGGGGCATGTGCTAAAACACGCATATGCAAGATAAACGACTTATATTAGTAACTATAAAAACATATGTATTTTATTGTTTATTTATATTTTACCATTTATTTCCTGATGTAAGTTTTTTTTTCAAATGCAGAATGAAATATTGAAATGCAGAACAACGCTGAATACGCATTTTTATATATTTTAATTTGCGTTTTTTTTATAGATGTACCATAGAAAGTTGTGTTTTATTCTTCTGACAGTGAATTAATTAGGATTGAAGGTTTAAAGGTAGAAACAGAAAAGCTTCTGCGTATAAGTCAGGCGATAATGCGGGCACCACGGAAGGGGTCTTTCGGTCGAGTGTGCGCTTGTTTAGATTGCGTCACGAACACGTGAGTACAGCAGGAGCGGAGAAGAGCAGTTCTAAAGTCAAAACGCTTCGCAGGTTTATATCCAGAGTTATATGCGTGTCCAACATGGGCAGGAAAAACAGGAACAAACAAAGACCCCAGCAGAACAGAGATGGAAGACCGGAGGGGAAAAGAAGCAGAGACGATGCTGTGAGTTTGCTAACTGCTCCAC
The DNA here is from genome assembly GCA_027422405.1 of Ptychobarbus kaznakovi. Taxonomy (NCBI): domain Eukaryota; kingdom Metazoa; phylum Chordata; class Actinopteri; order Cypriniformes; family Cyprinidae; genus Ptychobarbus; species Ptychobarbus kaznakovi. Next base: position 25,851,081 of record CM049802.1, on the reverse strand, counting down.
CTTTTTACCTTTCCAGTGCCAACACTGCAGATTAATTTCTGAATATAACTTATTAAAATATAACAAGTTGCATGTGATCACACTCCTCATATAGTGATATCATTGTGATTGCATGATAGAAAACCGTGTCAATGTAATCTCATGGTAAATGTCTTGTATGTAAGTTATGTAGTAATCACTCATTCGGGTTATTTTGGCAGGGTTGGGGAGCTGGGTACTCCGAGATCATCAAGGAAAACAAACTCTTTGAGCATTACTACAAGGAGCTGAAGATTGTTCCCGAGGGAGAGTTTGAGGAGTTCATGGAGGCCATGAGGGAGCCACTGCCAGCCACAATACGCATCACTGGATACAAGAGGTGACCTGATGCTCTCGGCAGGTCTGAAGTTGAATTAGGAATTAAATGGTTAAAGAAATACTAGTTACATTTTATTTCCTGCTCTCAGAATCGTATCATTTACTGCTGACCATCAGCCGCGCTGCTTTCAAGCAATATTGCTCGACAGCTTTCATGGATAGTTGAGAGGACAATGTCATAAGCTTGAGACAATATACTCGTGTCACGATTCTGTTTGATGTATGATACTGATCTCTTAATACCATACGCTCATGATATTTACATATTTTTAAGTCCGTCTTGGCTTTAAATTATTACTTTTAGGACAAAAGTACTGTTCATTTGATCCAGAGATGAACCTTAAGTTGTTTTAATTGAGCTCCATGAAAAAGGTTTAATTTTGTTTGCAAAATATTAGATGAAAGAAAAAAAAAATGTTGATTTGGCAAGAAACTAAAATAAGGTATGTTTAATAAGTTAAAGTACTAAAATGATGTTCTTTTGAAGTTTGTATTAATCAAAAGAACAGCATTTATTTATAAGTTAAAGCACTAAAATGACAAAAACTCTAATAAAAAAATAATATAAAGCTACTTCGAAATATGAAAAAATTACAAACACACAAAAAAAGTACTGAAATTGAACCCGTTTTAAATATTAATCAACACTGTAATGGAATACAAACATTAAATGACGCTGTATATTTGATAAAGAAAGTACTGTTTATTAAAATGCTATATCTGGGCTTGACGTTATTATATAAGGTTGGGCTTGGTCCCTCTCCCATGCAGAGTGCGACGATGACGCCGGAATAGAAATATTAATTGTTCTGCTCGACTACAAACTGAATTTTTTTCGATACACGTGCACTCTGTACCTGACTACATGGGTTTAAAAAGTTATATTAAGTTTATAACTAATAGTTAATAATCATGGGAGCTCAAATGTCTGACTGGGTTTACCATATTTGATGCTGAATTTACACTTCAACTTTCATTTTAGATGGAGTACATCTACATACATGGTACACATTTTCGGTCCACAATACAGATCGTTGCATTTTTGTATTGTGATGATGACAGTATATTTTTACACACCTACAATTTTTTTTGAGATGTAACAAATTATGAGTGTAATACAACAATGTTCTAGTCATGTCTTTTACGAATGAAGAACAGTGACAAAAATGTTTATAATAAAAAAAAAAAACAGCATTTATTATCTGGTAGTAACACAATAGTTACACTGAACATATTTCCAACACAGAAGATTGGAAATATAAGACATGTGTACAGTTAAGATGTGTCCCTTTCTCAACCCCTGTAATCAGTCATGCCAAAGAAATCCTTCATACTCTGAAAGAGAAATACTTCAAAGAGCTTCAAGATGTTGAGGTGGATGGGCAGAAGATTGAAGCTCCTCAGCCCTTAAGTTGGTAAGATGAATAACACACTATTTGCTTGTGTGTTTTACTTTTACATTAGTTTTGAATGTCCTTGGAAGTCTGTGACACATTGTACTTCAGGAGTGATCATTGGTCTCACCGTGCTGTTATAGGTATCCTGATGAGCTGGCGTGGCACACTAACCTGAGCAGAAAGATCCTGCGCAAATCTCCACTACTGGAGATGTTCCACCAGTTCTTGGTCAGCGAAACTGAATCGGTAACTAAACATCAGCAATTCCTGTGGAACTTCATTGTTTATAATAAATGCAAATATGATTTTTGATCAGCCGTTCTTTTAATCCCAATCAGGGGAATATTAGCAGACAGGAAGCAGTCAGTATGATTCCTCCTCTTCTACTGAAAATTGAGCCTCAACACAAGGTACATCTTCAACAACACCATCAGGAGTTCCTTAAAAACCAGCTGAATGTTTTTCGGTTTTGTGTGTTTTCATTGTGAGGTCTCATCTCCATCATCTTTCTGGCTTGTCTGACTAGATTCTGGACATGTGTGCAGCTCCAGGATCTAAGACCGCTCAAATAATAGAGATGCTTCACTCTGACATGGACATGCCTTTCCCTGGTAAACCGTTACTCATTAGCAGAGCTGGGGGACTTGAGTCACATGATTTGACTCCAGTCGCAAATTTAAGGACTTGTGACTTGCTTGGCTAAAGAAAATGACTTGAGATAGAGGGACTTGATAGGCCTTCATTTGCCTTCATGACTTGTTAGGACTTGACTTTATAACAACTCTAATTATTATTATAAATCATCGCGACATAATTTGGTAAACACAGCGCAAGCCACTGAACCAGCGGCTGAAGTGATCCGAGTCTGTGCAGTTCATGACACTGCACGAGCACAGGAACACAGCGCGCCAAATACAGGGAGCGAGAATCTCCCGAGATGTTTAGATCATTAACATTTCGAATCTGTGTGTGTTTGCAAAGCCAGGACGTCACAACTCCATAAAGGAAAGGTATGTAAGCTTGTTCGTTAGTTGAAAACGGCATTGGTCTTAAAATTCAGCTTAGGTCTGTCATTAAATTAAAATGATTATTAATCTCGTGATTGTAATTAACGACGTCAAACTTTAATTTCTCTGGTGTTTGCCTCTCAAAACAGTGCTTTAGCGTCGAGTATCCCTCTTTGTAAATCAATATATGGAATTGTACCACGGAAACAGTGTTTTATCGATTAGTTGCTGATATTTCTCTAACCCCAAAATCTAAGACATGGTATCAAAATGCCTTAGTATGAGTTTTTATATTTGTAACATACGATATTTAGTAATATTTTCAGCGCGGCTGCTAACAGTTCCTCGCGCAACACTGAAGACTGAATTAATCCAGGGATTTGAACGAATCGGTTCAGTGATTCAGTGGCCCATTCTTGCTTGTTCATGAAGAATACATTTTGAATGAATCCATTCAAAGAACGCTTCTGTGATAATGCAGTGATTTGCCACGACGTACTGGTGGCATTAATGTCATAGAGTAGGACTATCATTTCATTTCTTATTTCTATATTCTATTTTTGTATTCATTTTTTTTCAACCGAACAAACAGAAAACAAAAAGCTTAGGCAGACCTTAAATTCACAGCTGTTAATTTAGTTCTTATTAAGGCACAATCAAAGAAATCGATAAGTTACAGGAGAGATACATAAACATTAACAGCGATAGACTTCTTGTTTTGAGCCATGATGGCAATAGTTTTCAAGAACAATGTCGGCAATCATGCAAAGGGAAAGAAACCATTCCAAATAGGGTGTCTATATCCGCTGAACAATTTTGGTCCATTTTATTTCTGATATAAGGTTGATTTGTAGTCAGCATGTTATTTTCAATTAAATAGCATGTTTTGTTACTCTCTGAAATTATTTAGCGTGCTCCCAGACTGAGGGTGAATCCCAATTCTCTGTCTTACCCCTTCCCCTTAGGTTTGCGCGTTCACGTGAGAGTAAGGGCTGTCCCAATTCTCGTTTTGATCGAATGGTAGGGGTAAGGGGAAGGTGTAGATACCCCTTAAAACCAAGCATTTTCGTGAGCTTACTTGAAACCAAGGGGTACCCAGAACACACTGCGGCCAGATCATCCAGAGAGTATTTCCGGCTTAAATAATTTATTTAAAGTTACGACAGTCTTGTTTGTGCTCTACACAGTCCTGTAACTTACATAATATTTGCAACCATGTTCTAAATTGAAACATTTTTTAAAATCGCTATTTTTACCACGCTAACGTTACATTGCTGATTTGCACAACGAGTACCACATTTTCTCTGACTAGAGAAAACATCACTAAAACCATGCAATCGACAAAACACACACTTTAGACGGAGAGTTTGCGATCAACACTTGTCACTTCTGGTGACGTAGCAGCGGCTAGCGACGATGTATGATGACATAACAGTAACCAAGTGGCGTCTCATTTCATAGGGGTATGTTTTCACCCCTAGCGCTTACCACTCGGTTTTCGAGGGACAAGGGCTAGGGTAAGACAGAGAAATGAGATTCACCTGAATCTCAGTCTTCGCTGGAGATATTTGGTGCAAAATCATTTTCAAACATCTGTTAAATATTATTTGTCTCCTCGGATGGTCAAACTCAATATAACATAAATATGAGATTATATATTTTTTAAAAGTCTTGTATTTTTATCAATATTTTCTCAATTACAGACTTGTCGTTATTGGCATACAAAGTAGTATTTTGCCTATTTTCAAAATGTTATATTTAAAACATTATTTTTTTAAATGTATAATTAAAGTTCATTTCTGAGGAAAAATGAATAAGGTCGTGTGGCAAAGATATGTTTGATACTGTGACTCGACTTGACTTGACCCTTATCAGGACTTGACTTGAGGTGAGCCACTGACTTGACTTGCTTGATTTGTTTTTACTGTGACTTGAAACTTGAACATGTGACTTGCCCCAACCTCTGCTCATTAGTTAGTTTTTAATTAAAAATGATCCTATCTCATAGTTGTCCTCCATCTCTTCTGTGTCTTTAGAGGGTTTTGTAATTGCCAATGATGTGGATAACAAGCGCTGTTACCTGCTGGTCCACCAGGCCAAGAGATTGAACAGTCCATGTATTATGGTGGTCAACCATGACGCCTCTAGCATTCCACGTCTGCAGTTTGATCAGGACGGGAAGAAGGAAGTCCTGTTTTATGACCGGATCCTGTGTGATGTACCCTGCAGGTGAGGGTCTCTGCTTGGACCCAGAGTTGGTTTTATTGACCTGCATTAAAAAAGCTGTCGTTTTTCAATCAAAATATTAAATTAGAAATGTTGCCTTGCCAAGTAACTAAAATAAATTCAATAATTAGGGCTGTGTGACAATGGTTGTACTGTTTAACATGATCATTTTACTCAAATCAGCACAAATCAAGAGAACGACAACTTGCATGGTTTGGCAGCAGATTTAGTCTCGGCAAACAACAGACCGAAAGGAAACAGACTGACTGTGTTACACTTTTATTTGAGCAGAATGGAGAACGCTAAACTTAAATGTTTGCCAGTGTTTTCAGCTCATCAGCACTTTTTCCATAATGTAGGGGGAGAGTGTGTGTGTGTGTGTGTGTGGTTGGGAAGTTTAAGTAAACCACAGACCGAGCAGATGTTCATTCATGAGAAAAGCTCTGATTGGGGATTTAAACTCTTGACTTCTGGCAACCAGTTCCATACCAATGCAAGATGATGCAAATTAAAGTGCAACACCTTCAAGATAAATGATCAACAGGCAAATATTGCAAAAGATTATGCTTAATAAATCAAGATAAACAGAAATCATGATTAAAATGCATTGTATCTTGCAGGCTAAATTTACTGAAATGAAGCTTAATAAAAATGACAGAAGCACATATCAAATTTTCTAAAGCTTAAATAAAAATAACAACTGAAAATATCTCTGCTGCTGTGATATTTAAAGACTGCGAGGTGTGACAATTTTGTGTGCTGTCGCACTGGCACGACCACCGCGTTGCCCAACTCATAAGCACTGTCTTTTCTGTTGCATATGAGAAACGGCAAACAAAACTAAAGCGTGGCGAAACCGCGCTACTCGTTTGAGCTGTGCAGCCGCAGTTTATCAGCTCGGACCAATAATTGAGCGCAGGATTTTGACTCTTACTAAAGCATAAAAATTCCATAATGTTTGCAGATATTTAAGAAACATGCTAAGTTAACATATTTGTTTATTGGAAAAACAATGCTACAGTCAGTTATTCTCCTTTGAAAATGTGCGCTACGGCCCGGAAAGTCTGTATATGTTTTTGTTTGTGAAACCCGCCCACTGCCAGCTTACCCAATTGTATTTCGGCACCCCAGGTTGCCTTTTGGTAGAAAACGCAACAGATTTAATTTCATTCATCGTCATGTGTGTTCGTTCCTGTTGGTGTCGTTAATCTGGCAACCTGCGTGTGCGTCAAGTCTGATGAGGAGGAGCAGGGGGGAAAAAAACCCTCCAATATTTTGAATTTGGACTGCAATACCTAGTTCAATGTAAATCCTACATACAGCACCTTTAAGAGAAATCCAACTCCCATCTTCTTGCATCCCCCCTCTATTCCACTGCCCACGTCGCATCTTTGTGAACACAAAAGCACATTCTGTGTGAATGGCACCTAGTGATGTGAGCGGTTGCTCACGTGCACCGAAATGCGGTTGGATCGTTCTTTTCTCTTTACCGTTATCCCGGCATATTGTCAAAGGGTCTGATTCTAACGATTGGTAATATTTCTATTCAAAATCGTGATTCCTCGATTTCTTAAAAATAAAAACGTGGCAAAACATTACATTTCGAATAATCGATAAAATCGCTCAGCCCTATGTCTTGTTAACCAAACTGTAATTGATTTAAAATAAAAAATAGCATAAGATCTCATAAGACCACAGGAAATGCTCTTAACATTTTATACAGTCCACTTTAAAATTACTTGAAATAAATGTGATGATGATACCACCATCTGTAATCTGGTGAAGAATCACTAACTTTTTAAAGTAACTAACGAACAGGATGCACGGAGGTGTGCACATACATATATTGACAGGTAGGCAGGACAGCCTATCGTAATGTTCGGACCAAATAATCTGATTGGTCAAACATTTTATGGTCCTACAACTTTCACAGATGATGTAAATGCATAGAAGTACATTTAGACCACTTAACTTCGTGATTGCTATTGGGATGTGAAAAGACTAAATCACTTACCCTGCCTTTAAATGTAACGAGGATACCATAAAATAAAGTCTAACATGAAATAATCTGAAATTGCGTTGCAATAAAATCGGCACCTTTTTTCCCCTCTACAGTGGAGATGGAACGATGAGGAAAAACATTGATGTTTGGAAAAAATGGACAACCAGCAACAGCCTCCAGCTCCACGGGTAAGTCCAGTTCATTTGGCCTATGTTCAGAATAGTGTACTGTTACTGGTGTGCATTTTGTCTGCTGTGAATAGGGTCCGCGGGATCTTAAATTTAGTTGTATCAAATTTAAGGCCTTTAAAACGTCTTAAATTGTACAAGAAAGTCTTAATTGTGATTTCAAGAGGTCTTAAATTTGCGGACAGAAATACCAGAATTGCAGTATGGCTAAATGTGACGATTAAACTTCAAAAGACTATGATTTCATGAAATAAAAATGAGCGCTGCACAATCCGGTGCTGTGCTGCTTTGTGTACAGCTGTTACAGGGGAAACAGTTAGAATTAATGTGAATTTTCAATAAAACTGTTGTTTTGTTCAGAGTTTAGACAAATGCAAAAACACGCAGAGCTTTAAATGTGAACTGGTGGATCGATAAGAAGACACACGTTATAAAAATCTAGACCGTATAGGGGTGTGCTATTTGTGCATGCTATGTATATTGAGAAAAGCAAACAAAACACCTACAGAGTAGGGCTGCACGATATCTCGCATGCGATATTTAATGCGCATCTTGTCAGTAAAGCCGGTTCTGTAATCAGCGGTAATTTCCATCACGTGGGTGATTTCTCCATGTGAAATCACGCACATGATGGAAATTACCGCTGATTACTAGAGATGCACCGATTGACCGTCCAGTGATCGGAATCGGCCGATTTCTTGGAATGACCGGCCTGAATCGGTGAATGACCGATCAGTCTCACATCTTGCCGATCCTTGTATTGCCAGCGGCGCAGGCAGAGACGTCACAGCCACGCGCACACTCACAGTAGATATCACAGTCGCGAGTATACTGTTGTCGCGTGAAAATAATTCTAATTTTAATGGCATTCAGTATAAACGGCGATTGATAATGCATTTATGTCGTGCCAGATGAGGCTTGAACAGCCTGAGTGTGTGAGCGAGAGACAGCACACACAAATTAACTCAAAATGTATAGATCCATAAGTAGAAAAATGGTAGAAAAAAAAAATATATTTACAAAATATGATTTATGTAAGCAACATTATACGACAATTGTTGCCATCAATATCAACACGACTGCAATGTGACACTGATTTTATACAGTAGTATTTCAATAAACAAGAAGTTAAAATTAAGTGACTTAGATTTTAGACAAAATATTGCTCAATTTCGCATCCGAAAATAGTTCAAAGCCACAGCAGAACAGTTGTGTGACTCTGAGCAACACACAGTGGTGATTCGTTACTGAATGAATCCACGTTTTTGAATGAATCTAGGGAGTCAATTGATTCATAAGGACAGCCAATTGACTCGTTTCTGAATGAATGAATAAATGACTCGCTCATTAAAACAGACATTTGCCGCCACTTACTGGTGGTTTAGTCATATTTAAAAGTATCATTGCATTTTTTCAGCATATATTTGTATGTTTAAAAAAGAAATATGTAAAACATTAATCTTATAAAATTATTTATGCATTTGAAATGTTGCAGTGTAAATGCATTTATGGCACCTCAGCTTCATCAAACTGTGTGTAAATGCATCTAATACCACTTCAGATGCAGCTTCTGTTTCCTCAGCAGTGGAAAGATAGGGTTTGTTAATACTAATTTAATTTGAATTGTAACAACTATAGTTTCTTATTATGCTAACTTAATTAATAGAAACAAAATAAGAATTTGATGTGAAAGATGACACATTTAATAAGGTTAGGGGAAAGAAATGACCATTTATAAACAGTGGGAAATTACATGTTTTGTTAAATAAAGCAACTAATTTTAAGTTAACTATCTTCCTCTTTCCAGTAACAGAGCACTTTATTTTGAGAGTTGTTTAAGTGAGAGAAAATCTGTAACTCCAATCCAGATTGGGGGGATTGTAATGTTTAATTAATTGTATTATGTAAAATTGCATATATTGCATTATATATAACATAAATTGTTTTTGCATATATTTTTGTTTGTATATGCTGTCAATTATAGTTCTTAGAAAGAAATTATGAATCGGCAAAAATCGGTATCGGCAGGTCACACTTCCAAGAAATCGGAATTGGCCAAGAAAATTGCAATCGGTGCATTTCTACTGATTACAGAACCGGCTTTCCTGACAAGATGCGCATTTAAATATCGCATGCGACATAGCGTGAACCCATTCGACAGTGCACGTATGCATTAGGTCAGAGGTCCTCAACCACAGGGTTGAGACCCACTACCGGGCCATGGAAGAGTTCCTATCGGGTCGCAAGAAAGTTCTGGGGAAAATGTTTATAAATATGACGCTCTGTTATTTATTGTGCTTTCTCTTTGTATGCAATTGATATGGAGTAGCAATTTGACGATTTCATGTTAAATTAGCAAATAAAAGATTGCTTTGATCTGTCTGGCTATTAGGGCTTGAACGGATCGCAGTTGACCCGTGATATACGAACCAGGTCCAGACCCCTGCATGTGATTCACAGATTAATTTGCCAATTTACGCGTTCAAGCTATTTAAAAACACAAGAAGAAACGAAACCGAACTCAATGCGTTACTTGCACGTTGCACTCGTACACACCCAAAGCGCGCGTTGCACTCGTACACACCCAAAGCGCGCGTTGCACTCGTACACACCCAAAGCGCGCGTTGCACTCGTACACACCCAAAGCGCGCGTTGCACTCGTACACACCCAAAGCGCGCGTTGCACTCGTACACACCCAAAGCGCGCACAAGCATAGAGACGAGTTTCAGACACCGCGGCATACCAAGTTGATTCCTCTTTCATGTCTTCCTACGTTTAAGATGCATATGCATGGGGGTTTGCGGTTACGTTGCAATACTGGAAATATTTATGTTTTAAACCTTGAAGGCGAGCCAATGGATATCACAAGCAGCATGCATACTTTGAGCAATAGTTATGCCGGTGAACGTTTTAACTTCAGTCACTACACAGAAACTGAATGTAAAAAAACTGACAGCGTGTGCTGCAACGTGCTGATAACAGTATAAATGAATAGACCTGTTTCAAAGACCCCTTCCTCAACTAACGATAATTATCGTTATCGATGAAATCCCAGAAAATTATCGAGATGTTTTTTTTTTTTTGGTCAATATCACACCCCCCTAATCTGTTATTTAATTTATCATTTATTTTATAAAAGTTTTATATTATCATTTTATAAAACTTTTTGTTTTGTGAAAACTTTGTATATATGAACTGTAAATGATCCTTTTTATAATAATTTTACAGTTTAATATGGTACTATAGAATGGTACTATAGGCAGTGCCTACCCGCTCATATGGTTTTATTTGTGGCAGGGTCTTAAAGTCTTAACACTTGAGCTTTAAAATCCTACAGAAAA
>CM049802.1:25835311-25840462 GCA_027422405.1 Ptychobarbus kaznakovi | reverse complement strand
GTGGTAACTAAAAAAGGTGCCATTGTCCGGTTGGGGAGATACGGAACGGCCCGTCTCACGATCTCATATAGCATAATCTTATTAACTGCTTATCTCCTGAACTGCACATTTCTTTTCAGCGCCAATTTCACTGGTTAAGGTTGGGGTCAGGTGTGGGGTAGGTTTAGGGTTAGCATTTTTTGTAGCATAGTTTAGGAAATTAAATTAACACTGTGAGTGACACAACCAATAAAATCTTTAGAATCAGCTGTGGGGCGGAGTTTGCGCTGAAGTTGATTGGGAGAAAAAATTGCGGATGCGTGTCATGTGCCTGTCTGTCAATGGGAGGAAGCCACGCCCTGTTTTGTAGTTCCCGCCCCCTTTTGGAGATCTCCAGGCTGCAGTTATACCCTTCTCAGCACGTCACCTGTAGGAGGAAAAAACAATCCGTGCCGAGGGTTTTGCAATCCGTCCCCTCAGTTTATAAACCGTGCTCACGAATTCTTAAACTGTTCCCTCGGTTTAACAAATCGTGCCCACGGATTAATAAACCGTACCCACAAATCCATAATCCGTGCGCACGCTTTCGCAATCCGTTCCCGCGGGTTTATAAACTCACGGATTGATTTGAGAAGAACAGCAAGCTCACGTGTTAACGAATCATATTGTAGCCTATTATTGTTTTATTGCATATTATTATGTGGAATAGGCCTACAGCACATTGTCTTAAGTGATTCTCTATCAGTTGTAACGGGAAAACAACGATTTAATAAGAAAGATGTGCGTCAAAATCTTGTTTAATTTGTGATAATCTTAGCACTTGATTATTATTGTATAATAAAGCTGGCATTGTGACTGACTTTGGAGTAATTTGTTCCTCTTTTGTAAGTTTTGGATAAAGGGTCATTCTATGGAAATGTCCATTTTTCTGTCCCTAGCCTTTACAGAAATATTACACTTGAAAAACACTTTAGGGTTACAATTTCTTTATATTTAAAAATGAAACAATATGTTATTTTAACAATTACACCTCCTTGAGCCATCAATGTGGCAATATTAGTTTTTTACCCAAGTAAACACAAACTCGTCGAAACAGAAGATTGTGGCAGGGTTTCTCATTCATACAGCCTCAACTAACTCTTAACAGAATATATAATATATCTAAACAGACCGTACTATTGACACGAACGAGTCAGGTCAGCAAAACACATGCAAACTCAGTGAAGTCTTCACAGACAAACTGTATGTAGTTACCCTTCTGAGACCCTGCACTTGGGTAAAGTTGGTTTTATATTGGCACATTCACAACATTCACACATTTCAGCGTTCAATAACTTTATAATTATATGTGCAATAAAGTTATTTTTTGCAAATTCTAATCAGTGACATCATTGTCAACCTACAAATTTTTTTTCACAATCGATCAAATTGGGCAAATATTGTTTTAATGTCATATTTACTTGTGAATGTCTGCTGAATGTCCAATATAGTGTGTTTAACAGAGTAATTGAAAACAGAAGACCAAATGTGCCAATATAACACCAACTTTACCCAAGTAGACCCTGCGACCTCATATGAGCACATTATATTTCAGTGTATTTCTCTACTGTACATGCCACAGTGTTAAGTCTGGATGTCCTGTACAGAGCACAGTCAGAGCTTATCTGAGATACTAAATGATTGGATGTTTCATCATGAACACTCCCTCTCCTTGCTCTTCAAAAACGTCTGAAATTAATTTAGTGACACTCTTATGGAAATATGATAGTATTTTGTAATTATCATTTAAATCTCTCTAATTTTTGAACTGTGTCATAAATCAACATCTCAGGAAAATGTTATCGGGTTTCAAATCAAAATATGACTTTCTGTTATGAAACAGGATGATGATTTCATACACGTCCTCATATGAGGACTCCGGGACTAAAAGCATGTTTATTAGGGTTTTGGGAGACATAACAAATGAACAGAGAAAGAAATTATATTTCAGTATTCTATGAAATATTATATATTATTATGAAAATCTGGTCAGTTATTACTCCCATTATTACACTTCTTTTTTCATTATATGTTGCCCCAAAAACACATTAATATGCAAATTAGGTTTAGTTTATAGTTACATTGTATATAATGAGAAAACCTGTTTATGGCTATTTTACACACATTTTGCAGAAAGAAAAAAGGTATATCGAATCATTCTGTTATAACATAGTCTAGGTTTTCACTTTGGGGCGATGGGGGGGGGGTACATTTCTTTTTTTCCATTTAATTTTTCTGGACGCCTTTTTAATGGTTAGATTACATTTTATTAATTAAAAGCATGTCTAGCTAATTAAAATCATGAAATTGAACAATTTAACATCAATTTATTAAAAGTTTAACAAAAATGACATGTTTAGGGCCCTATGACATGTTTTCCAACCTTATGTTTTATTGTTACCAAATTCTGTTTAAGCATGTCTAATTATTTGAAAGCATAAAAACAAGTTTCATTTATTTTTTTTTTCCTCAGAAATTCTGTGTTGTGTATTGCAATTTTTAAGGCATATAATATTCATTTAATTTATCTTTTAATTAATGAAAATTAAAAAATATATATTGTATGAGTATCCCTTAAAAATAAGGTTTTAATAATTTTAGTAGTAGCCTATTACATACATTCTACTGAACAATAGTAATGTTGATTATTTCTGTCACAATGACTTCAAGGTAAACCAAACTTTTTTGCCGTGAATACCTTTACAGTTCTGTGTGTGTATGATATGAGGATAGTTTTACTCAAATGAAACGGTCAGATGCTCATGAAGTGACTCTCAGAGCAGTTCTGGAGATGATGTTCATGTATTTATGTCCTCATTAGTGAGACGCAGACGCTAATATCACCGGAAGCATCACGCGTGCTTCAGTGCTAGTAGTAAACAAACCTGTGCGTCTGCGCCACTCATAACACAGAGACACACAGAATTCATATTTTAATAGTCTTTAGGCGGCCGCCTTCCTGAGATAATGGCAGGGAAACACTGATAGTTCATAGTTGAAAATCATCTTTATACAAAGTCTGGTAAAAAAACAAACAAAAAAAAACATATCCTGAAAACTAAAAGTGTATTGGTGATTTAAAAAAATCTATTGTTTTCATGTCTTTTTATTTATTTATTGTTTAAATGAGTCCCGATGTCCTCTACTGAGAACTTATGAGTGAAATATTTTTTTTTTTTTTTTTATGCTCTAAACAATGTAATGACATGAAAAAAAATACTAATTTTGTTATATGAAAAAGTGTAATTTGAGTCTTAATTAAATGATTAATATCATCAGGTTATTTGCTAACCCTCTTAAATAAATGGCATCATCCGTGGTCTCTGAAGTATACAAGTACATAATGTGTGTTTGATCTGAATCAATGATGTTCTTCTGCATGTGTTACTTTATGAATCCAGACATATTTCTGTACTTAGAGTCTGTGTGATCTGTAGAAAACATTTTACAGCACTTTCCTCTTGTATAAATGTGTCCCACTATCCCAGACATGATTTATAATTATTGGTTAATTTCTTGTTCAGGTGCATCTGGTGTTGAAGCTGAAGTGTTAGTGATGGAGGGAGATTCAGTCTCTCTACACACCGGTGTTAAAATGAACCATAGAGACAGAATTAAATGGTATTATAATAACATTCGTATCGCTCAAATCACTGGAAATCAGAGTAAGATCTGTACAGATGATCTGTGTGCTGAGAGATTCAGAGACAGACTGGAGCTGGATCATCAGACTGGATCTCTGACCATCAGAAACACCAGAACCACAGACTCTGGACTCTATCAACTAGAGATCATCAGCAGCAGCAGCTTCAGTGAAAAGATCTTCACTCTTACTGTACAAGGTGACTAATTTCACTTTAAATCAGACGATATGTTTAAATCAAATGTGTTTATTACAGCAGTGACTCTGATCAGCTTGAAAAACACAACTCTCCTTCAGATTGTGAATGTATTATGTGAGGGATATCAACAGTTAGCTGTGCATTACACAGTTTTGATGCACAATGTGACACACATCTAGTCATGGATTATCATAATCAGCTCTGACAAGTTACAGCCGTTACTGGTGTTTACAGAGCAGTATTTGACCAAAACTGAAAACGGCGGTTGTTTTCTTCAGTTAAATGAAATCTGTTCATCATATAAAGTGATCTTCAGTGTGTGATTGTTTTCATATCTGCACATGTTGTGTAGTTATCTGCAGCAGCTGTTGGTTTGTGTTTCAGGTGTTTCTGCTGCTGATGTGAAGTCAGTGAAGGAGGGAGAATATGTCACTTTAGATCCTGGTGTAATAAACAACACAAATGATCTGATGACGTGGTATTATAATGAGACTCTCATCGCTGAAATCACTGGAGATCAGAGTCAGACCTGCACAGAGACAGACTGGAGGTGAATCAGACTGGATCTCTGACCATCAGAAACACCAGAACCACAGACTCTGGAGATTATCATCTACACATCACCAGCAGCAGCAGCAGCTTCAGTGTTAGAAGAATGAGGAGCTTCAGTGTTTCTGTCACTGGTGAGTGTTATTGAGAGCAAGTTATATGAAGCGAGGGCTGTTTTGAGTATCATTTTAATGAATGTTATTAAGCTGCACAATGCAGAAAGTTTTCCTGTAAGCAGTGATGTTTTCTGTTGAGTGCTTTGATGTTGTTTTACTGCCTGTTCTTCTGAAACCATCATTTATCTGTTAAATCTGTACTACACCACTGATGAACAAAGCTGAAAGGGTCACATATCAGTCAGAAATATCAATATGATTGTGTTGCTCCAGGTTCAGGTTGGTCTTCAGCTGCTGTAGCAGGAGTAAGTGCTGCTGTAGTTATTCTGCTCGTGGCTGCTGCTGTCATTTACAAGCACAGGGAAAGTGAGTATTACATACAGCTGATTGAACAAGATGGAAATAATTGTGTGTGCAACATGTGAAAATATGTATTTTCATTATAATTTCCCAAAGTCATCTTTATATGTATCATCTTTATAAGATTGTCATTATTGTTCAAACAGGCAGCACAGCGAAGCACAATAATGAGGTAATATAAACCTACATTCCTCAAAAACACAACTCCAATCTTTAGTTTTGTGTGTTTGTGTAACTAAATCATCAATCCTGTTAATTTCTCTTAT